>APFE030424879.1:0-11794 GCA_000404065.3 Pinus taeda
CCACTTCCTATTGCTTCATTCTCTGGCTGCAAGTATTCCTTAACTTTCATTGATGATTTCTCCAGACGCACTTGGGTATACTTCTTAAAACTCAAGAGCGAAGTATTTAACACATTTTTGGCCTTCAAAGCCTTTGTTGAAAAACAATCTGGACATCAAATTCTAAAGCTAAGAACTGATAATGGTGGAGAATATGTTAAAAACACATTCATCAACTTTTGCACCGAAAATGGAATTCAAATGCAACATACTGTTCCATACACTCCACAACAAAATGGTGTAGCTGAAAGGAAAAATCGCACCTTAAATGAAATGGCTAATTGTATGCTGCAATCTAAAGGACTCAGTCTTAGTTTTTGGGCCGAAGCAATTAATTGTGCAAATTATATAATAAACCGCACTCCTACTAAGGTTCTAAAGAATATCACTCCAGAAGAAGCTTGGAGTTCCATTAAACCAGATGTAAGTCACTTTCGTGTTTTTGGAAGTGAAGCATGGGCCCATATTCCAGATGAAAAGCATAAGGCTTTACAACCTAAGAGTGAGAAATGTACTTTTGTTGGATATTCTGAAGATGTAAAAGGTTATAGACTTATTCCATTTAAGTCCAAAAATGTTATCATTAGAAGAGATGTAAAATTTGATGAAAATAAATCGGCCTGCGAGCCTAGTCTGGCAGATGTGCCACCTCTTCCTATCTCTTCTACTTTTGAAAAAATTTCTTCTTCAGATGATGAAAGTGAGGATGACAATCCCCCCCCACCTTCTCAGGATCCTCAACTTCCAAGATGGGTTCGTGCTACTCGGGATGCAGCAGGTGATCTTGCCGGTGATCCTACAGACCAGCGACGTACACGTTCTCAGTTTGAAAGAGCCTCTTCTTTACTGGCTCAAGCTCCAGTAAATCATGAGCCTGACACTTTTGCAGAAGCTTCAGGCCATCCACATTGGAAAGCAGCTATGAATGAAGAATATCATTCATTGTTGGCAAATGATACATGGGATCTTGTTCCTCTACCAAAGGGACGCAAACTTGTTAGATGTAAATGGGTTTACAGAACAAAGTATGGACCAGATGGGAAAGTTGATAAACATAAAGCTCGTCTTGTTGCTAAGGGCTTTTCACAGGTTGAAGGCATTGACTACACTGAAACCTTCTCCCCTGTTGCCAAAATGAACTCTATCCGCCTTGTTCTTTCCCTTGCTGCCTCTTTAAAATGGGAAGTCCATCAGATGGATGTTAAATCTGCCTTCTTGCATGGGGACTTGCATGAAGAAATCTATATGGAACAACCCATTGGCTTCATCCAAACAGACTCCAGCCTTGTATGTCGACTTAAGAAATCTCTTTATGGTCTCAAGCAAGCTCCTCGGGCTTGGTATGCCAAAATGGATAGCTTTCTTTTAGAATCTGGCTTTTCTAGGTGTTATTCTGACAATACTGTCTACACCAAGAAAGTGGGCAACTCTCTTATCATCCTTGTTCTTTATGTTGATGATCTTATTCTTACTGGTAGTGATCCCAACCTTATAAACCATGTGAAGTCCAGCCTTAAAAAGAAATTTGAAATGACAGACTTAGGACACTTACACTATTTTCTCGGTCTTCAAGTCTTGCAATCCGAGGGTATTTCCCTTTCCCAGTCCAAGTATGCTTGTGATATTCTTCGTCATTTTCACATGGAAGAATGTAAGCCAGCCCCTTCTCCCTTTCAGTTTGGAGTCAAAATTTCAGTCTCTTGTACTTCTCCTGAAGTTGATGCTACCTTATACCGTCAACTTGTAGGAAAACTCTTGTATTTAACCCATACTCGTTCTGACCTTTCCTTTTATGTTGGCCTTGTTGCTTGTTTTATGCAAAACCCCCGTGAAAGTCATTGGAAAGCAGCTAAAAGAATACTCCGTTATGTTCGAGGTACAGTACAGTTTGGGATTCATTATAGTGCCAAAGCAGCTCCTCTATTAGTTGGTTTCACTGATTTTGATTGGGCTGGTGACCCTGATGATCGGAAGTCTACTGCCGGTTATTTCTTCACTCTTGGTTCAGGACCTATTACATGGGCTTGTAAGAAACAGGCTGCCATTTCTCTTTCGTCAGCAGAAGCAGAGTATCGTGGTGCCGTGGAAGCTAGTAAGGAAGCCTTGTGGCTTCGTCAGATCCTATCAGAATTGGGCTTTGAGCAGCAGCATCCCACTACACTTTGGTGTGATAATCAAAGTGCCATTCAGCTTTGCAAAGATCCAGTTCAGCATCAGCGCAGCAAACACATTGAACTTCACATGCACTTCATCAGAAAGCTCATTCATGACCATGTTCTTGAAGTGCAATATTGTTCAACATATGATCAGGTTGCAGACATCTTCACAAAGGCTCTCACAGAGGCGAAGTTCACTAAACTTCGATATATGCTTGGAGTTCAGGAAGTTGTCACTAAGGGGGGATAGGCTCTAGTGCCTCCTTCCTTCTCCTATTGTGTCATATTTGTAAATTCTTCAATCCTATCCCAAGTTGTTCTTAAGGGGGGATGTTAGGATATTCCGACACATAGGAATAGTTAAGTTCAACTTGGTCTAGTATAGAGTTAGGTATAGAGTTAGGTAAAGTGTGTTTCTTTACCGTTGTACACTTTGTAACTTACAATCCGACGGTCACGATATGTAGTGATCCGACGGTTCATTCTCTCCTCGGTATTACCGACACTTGATCCGTGGCTTGACACCGGATTGGTCCATGAATTCTATTTAAAGCGCATGGAGGGTCATTTGTAGGTTAACCGTGCATGAGAGAAGCTTATGTAAATTTTCATTCTTTTATTAATAAATTGCCCGTAGTAGCCACGTTGGCGCAGGCCGTGGACTGTTTCCCTCTCTGAGGGTTTTAACCACGTCAAAATACTGGTGTATTGATCTGTGATCTGTTTGTGAGCAGTGTCCTTTTGGTGTTCTGACTGAGGAACTTACCCTCTAAATTCCTACACGTGCACCCCAAGAAAGCCGCTGCCATCAAGAAAGAAGTTGAAAAAATTCTCCATGCTGGTTTCATTTACCTGGTTCCTCTAACCGATTGGGTATCGAATATTGTTCCTGTGATGGAAAAGCAAGGAACAATTAGAGTGTGCATCGATTATAGGGATGTAAATCAAGCTTGTCCAAAAGACAACTACCCTACACCCTTCATTGACAAGATAATTGATGAGTGTGCCAGATGTGAAATATTTTCATTTATGGATGGATTTTCCGGGTATAATCAAAAAAATATCCGCCCACAGGACTAGTCAAAGACTGCATTTATTTTTCCGTGGGGCACATTCGCTTATTGCAAGCTACCTTTTGGTTTAAAGAATGCAGGGGAAACCTTTCAGAGGGCAATGAATTATGCCTTCCATGACATCAAAAACATCGTTCAACCATATCTCGACGATCTTCTGGCTCATTCGCGAAAGCATACTGACCATCCGCAGCATTTGAGAGCAATATTTCTACTTTGCCGACACTACAAGATACGACTCAATCCACACAAATGTGTGTTTTGTGTCGGTTCTGGTCGTTTGCTTCGCTTTGTAGTCTCAAACAATGGGATTCGTCTCGATCCATGTAAGGTTCAGGCAATTATTGATTTGCCTCCACCTCTAAACTTACTTCAGATTCAGAAACTCCAAGGGAAAGCAAACTTTCTGAGGAGGTTCATTCCAAATTACGCCAAACTTGCTAAAGGTTATACGTGTCTGTTGAAAAAAGAGTACCCTTCATCTGGGATCAGGTCGTGCAAGATTACTTTGATGCTCTAAAGGAATCCCTAATAAAGGCATCATTAATGTATGCTCCTGATTATCAAAAAGAATTTAACCTGTATCTGGCTGCAGTAGATACGACCATAGCAATGGTTTTAGTTCAAGAAGACATTGGAACTGAACATCCTATCTATTATTTAAGTTGAAATTTAAATGATACAGAAACCAAGTACTCCTATGTTGAAAACCTGGCTCTCGCAGTTGTTCATGTGATACAAAGATTTCGACACTATATCCTCTTTCGAAAAACTACCATTTTGTCAGATTGCAACCCCATGACTTATATCTTGTCATGACAGTTACTGGGGGGGAAATATTCCAAATGGATAGCAATTTTGCAAGAGTTTGATCCGGAATTCGTAAAATCAAAATCAAAGAAAGCGCTGGTTTTCGCGGAATTACTATGTGACTTCCCATCGTCGTCCAACGATTCAACATCCAAAGAAACAATCGTGGACAAATCCTTTTTTTCTGATATCTACAAGAGATCTGTGGTATGGAGATATAATCATCTATCTCTAGATTGTTATTGGGAAATCTAGTGTCTATGCAGAGCTACTAGTCCCACTAAGACGGGTAGCTATCTTAGAAACAAACAGATTAAAGTTACTTTTGTTTTCCTTAACAATAAGTAGATAGGAGAGGAGAAAAGAATACCAACCTCAATCTTTCACTTGGTTCTCTGCTTGTTCCTTTTCCTCTTTGACAGATCTTTGTCACTCCTCCCTTAACCAATCTGCTTCAAAGAGTACCTGTGAAGTCAAAGAAACATAATACCTTCAAAGTGCAGAGATCTACAATCATAAACAATATAGGACCAGATATATTGACCACACAAATGCATATATTAGCAAACATACAAGAATGTGGAGGAAAAATTGAATAGATTTATTGATATAAAGATTAAAAGAGAGGATTACAACCCATTGATCTGACCTAGTGTCATCCTCTCAGCATGAAAGCCCTTCTTCATCTCATGAAAAGCTTAGATCACCCAACAGTCTGATATTCCACCAGGAAACCAACAACACTTCCTTACAAGATACAAGATTCCAGCCTGTGGATCTCTGGGATGAGGGATCCATATATAGATTATTGTAGGGGGTGAGTCAGCTTCTGGGATTTTGATTAGTGTCTTCTCTCTGATATTTCTTGATTCCACTTGGAGATTGATGATCTCTTACTCATACCTGGGCGAATTCAGAGAGACAAGCGTCACAGGAGAAGTTTCCGGAAGATTCCATGATCATCCACCTTGCAAACTGTCTCTGCCATTTGTCTACTCTTGTCCATCGCACCCTACAGAAGGGATTTCTAGTATGCATCTCACTTTTTGCATTGAGTAGGTGAGATGCATCACACCCTTAGCACTGAGCAGTCTGTATGGTCTAGGTTTGACCAGTTCTGAGCAGTTTTCTGTGGAGAACTTTTGGGAGATGATGTAATCAGATAACCTTGTTCCTTTAGGGTATGAAACAACACTTTTAGGGACTCAAAATCCCTTGGTTTATGGACATATGTTATTGGGGTTGCAGTGCCCAAATATGTCTATAACAGCTGCCTCCTAAAGCATGAGGGCGTAGATCTTTGATGTCAAGTGAAATGCTTTATCATGAGGATCCGAGGTTTTTCGAACTGGAAGGCAACCTGTAATAAGATACAATACAATACATTATCTTCATAACATTTTAATGATCTAGCTGAGGCGGGCATTCCCATGCTCAACTTTATAAATTCATTTTCATGTACATAGTACAAACAATCGTCTGTGTGGCAGACTGATGATTCTGATAGAGCCATCATCCTTTGATTCAGATGATCATCTGTGTAGCAATGATGTACATTTGATGTCTTTATTTTCCTGAATATATCGCAGCCCGAATGGATGAAACTAGATCCGGGGTCTTCAAACTCGTCCAATCTTCGCCTGGAGTACAAGTTGATCCATGTGAAAAATGTTCTGGAGTCGAACATGGAAAGACATCACCTGATTACCAGCCAATGATGTAAGCTGTTAACAGGTACGAGAGGAATCACCGATAATGATGATGACCCTCAAGGTACTACAATACAATTCACGTGGTGTGAAAATGGGACTTGGCATTGAACACCACGCAAAATCTTTTGATCAAAGTCCATTGATGTAAACCTGTCTCCGGAAGTGAGAAACTTTCCATTGAGGCATATAAGCTTCAAAGAACTGAAAGGGTTGTTCCTAGGTCGACTTCTTGGATAATGAGCTGTCGTCGACAAGAAGTGACCCGTCGTAGGAGGGCCTTAATGAATCCCACATCTACAACTCGGAACGGAGCAAATTATTTTGTGGAGGTTAAAATGATCTGATGATACAGGGTTCAGGGTAGCGGTCTCGAAAGAATGAAGCATGAAGGTATTGCAGTGGGTGAGACACAAGCTGGGTTAGTGAATTCTCTGATCAACTTCTCTTGAACATATCGACGACATTGAAATGGATTGGTAGCGTTAACCCCAAAGATGGATGGTACGATGGACCAATGGTGGTATGATCGATGAACGGAATAACCCAACCCGACTCAATCATGGTGATGGAGTGAAAGTGTCATGTTCAAGAGTGACTCGCTACCAATAAAGTTTCTTCAAGTTTTCTTCACAATTTTCCCCAGTCATTGCTGACCAATACCTCTTTATTTTTATCAAGCTTCAGGAGGATAACATATGCTTGTTCTATAATTTTCCATTCGGGCAAACCCGTTGCTATGTTTTAACGAGCCTAGTGATAGTGAAACTCGTTCTTGTCTCTATGGACAAGTTTTTCGCTATTGGTTTTAATGAGTTTAACGAGAAAGACAACTTGGTCCTTTTTCAATTTTAGAGAGTCTAAAAATGGGCGGAAAGGAAACTCTAGTAACCATTTTTCATCATATAATCCCTTAAGTCTGAAAAAGTATAAAATAATACGAAAGGGATGAATTTTTGATAGTTTTAACGAGCTGAACAAGACAAGCGCTTGATATTTTTGTGTAATAATCCCTCAGGTCCAAAAAGATTAAAATCTAGAGGAGGGATAGCAGCTCCAATCGTTTTAATGAGCTGGAGAGGCCAATTACTTGGCAATATTTTCATTTTTTATGAGTCAGATGAAAAGAGCTTAAATGAGACTCGTTTTTTGAGGAACGAGTGATATTTTTGGGTAGCAGCTGGTTCCAGGTAAGGTTTGGAATTTTACAATCATGGTAGTGTTACGAGGATGGCTAACAAAATCACTCGTTGCAGCTGTTCCTCAAAAGGGTAATTAATCAAATGGAGGCGTATGATCGGCTAAAACAGAGTGGAGGTGATGGTAAGAAAACGACCAAGGCTCAAAAGCTGATGATAGTGCAATTACAATGGTTATTTATCGAAGATTGGTTTATTTTTTAATGAGCTTAAACTTTGGCGGAACATATGCTCATTGCTTAGGTTTAATTTTTAATGAGCTTGAACTTTACGTAAAACTGCTCATGGCGGGTTTATTTTTTAACGAGCTTGAACCCTGCGGTAACACTGCTCGTGGCGGTTTTATGTTTTAATGAGCTTGAACCATGTGGTAACACTGCTCGTGATAACTTCACATGCCCCTAGCATAATAACGCAAATCAAGGTGCATGCCCCCCAAGCTTCATTGCATTCAACACAGTGGTTGGAATGAAGGTTTAACTTTGAGATCTTTGAAAGACTCGACTTGGATTTTACGAGATCGTAATCAAAGATTCGATTTGGAAAGGGATTTGTTTCATTTTTTAATGAGTTTGACACAGTAAAATAACTATCTTCATAATCCACCGTATTTACAGTATTTGATAGAAAATAAAAAACTGAAGGATGATTAAGGTTGTTGGAATAATCTTCGTGGTAATCTAGAAGATGGGAACAATGGTGGTAATCTTCCCATGGTGCCTCTCCTATCATCATTGGCTGAATGATTCCTTCGTCTATAGAATGTATATATGACCAAGGATCTGAAGAGATATCATATTCCTTAGAACTATCTATCCAAACACTCGATGAGCGTTGATTTGGGTTTGCCCCACAGGCCAAGAAAATTGATTGCTACAGTAATTCTAAAATGGCGATGATACATGCTGTCAAAATGTTCAGGAATCTTCTTAATCTAGAAGATATCATATTGCAGGTTCCCACCGTGGCCACTTCTGCAAAATTGTTTGGAGGCGGTAGGGAAAAAGTACCCATCAATGTAGGGTCTTTTAGTAGGCCTACTCCGATATTTTGAAGCGACCGAGAGCTTCTGTGGATCATCAGAATGCTTCCTATAACTTGTGAATTGTTGGGGAGAAAGGTTTGTTGGTCGACAATTGTAATCCCTCCTTGAAAAGGAAATGCAATCTTTCTGAAGTATGTCAACATAACAACAACCATAGCATAAATCCAGGGCTTTTCCAGTGCGATGTTGTAATCAAGGTTTCCATCGATAACTTCAACATCAATTTCTACTGTTTTGCCCCCTAGTTCGACTTGCAAGTTACTTAAAATCCCGTATGGAGTGTATCTTCGTTCATAAAATTCTTTTAATGTCATTGACGATCGCGACAAGGGTGGTGAACCCAAAGTTTTCCAGTAACTGGTGGGCTCCAGTATTGCAGCAATAATGTTGCAACTCCTAGGGCTTCCTTCTTTACTTTTATCAACCCGGTAGTTCGTAACATACTTGGAAGCGACGATGTTGTATGCACAAGTACTAGCTTTTGCTGCGGCTGTCACTTGATCAGCTGACACAAGTTCGATATGAGATTAAGCCAACTTCTATGAGTTCTTAGAAGAAGCTTTTAACTGTGATGGATGAAAGCTAACTCAAAAGAGGCTAATCTACTTGCAGAAAAAAGCGGAAAGCTAAAAGGAAATGCAAGCCCTAGTTTTACTGACTAACCCTAGCGGTGCAAGAAAAGTGATGAAAGCAGTGGAAATGGATGCCATTAACTTCTAGAAAGGTAAAATGCATGTGACTAAGCTACTTCTACAGTAAAATATGGAAAAAAACATATTATTGTAATTTTGAGTAAGTTGTTAGGATTATTATGCATGTGCTTTAACTATTTTTTCGGTGCAGAGGTTGATTGGTGAAAGGAAATGCTTGCAGGAGGTTGGGAAGGTGAGAAGAGGGCCTAGGGGTCCCTAGCACCCTTCCAGAGAGTTTTACAATGATCAGATCTCAAGAAATCTCTTTCGTGAACTTCTACAAGAAGTCTGCAGGGGTTCTACAAGATGTTCTGTAGCTTCTACAGGATGTTCCGAAAAGAGCATTTTGGAGGGTTGATGGAGGAAAAACGGTGGGAAAGTGGAAATGGAGGTTGGATAAGGATGTTAAGGGTTGTAGGACCTGGTGAATGAGGCTAAGGAGTGATTGGATTTGTTCGAGGATGGAGGGAGCAATGATGCACATGAATGTAGAAATGAGGGAAAAGTGAGAAAATGTGGCAAATGAAAGGCAAGAATCTGAGTTAGAGGACGAAGCAGGTTGCATTGATGGGGTAAGGTTAGGAAAAGAGGTATTATAGATGCTATGCACACTATTTCTCAAGACTGATTGAAGAAAGACTAGAAAAACCAAAGATCTAGCTATTTTAACCTACCTTGACCTAGAAACTAGAAACCATGATGAACATAAGTTTATTGACAAAAAATCATGTAGAACAACTATGAAAACCAAGCATTGGAATTAGCTGAAATTGCTCGGGCATGTTTCCATCATCCATATACAACTCCCCTTAAAACAATTTTGTAAATGGATGCACGGTTTTCAAGTTAGGGAAAAAACAAATTTCTGCTTTGTGTATTTTTATTTCAAAGCATTATGCAGTTTTTGCACATTAAGGAAAAAAATGAGCTTGGGTTGTAATGCAGGCATGGAAATGATGGAAGAGGGGTTTGAAGACTGTAGGAGGATTTATGAACCCTTTATGAAGCTATCATGTTCGCCAAACTGCTTTTTAAAATCTATTTCTAGCTTTTTGTAATTTCTATAGGAACATCCTGTAGAAAGCACAATTTTCATAAAAGAAGCAAAATGAGGTGGAAAAAATGATGGAGAAAGGTAAGGGATGGAAACAGGGAGGTTTACAGGCCTCATGGACAGATTCCCAGCCTTCAGGTTCTCTTCAGAGATCAATTTTAGCTTGTTTGTAGGCTTCCTGTAGAAGACACAGAACTTCTTATAGAAGACAAAACTTCCTGTAGAAGGTAAAATCTCAGTCCGAATGGGACCAAATATTGGGAAAGGGTGGTGGTCATGGAGGACTAGATTGTGAGGGATGCTGGTAGCCTGGTGCTCACCTCTATCCTTGTTTTGTGCGATCCTCCTAACCTGCAATGTCCTTCCTGCAACCTGCAATTATTCAACAGAAATTAATTTTACTTTTCTTTTTCTCTTTTTTTTTTTTGAAAACAACTAGAGTGCCTCATGGAGGTTTTCACCCTAATTGCCTGCCTTGGGTGCCTCCAAGGGAGGTTTTCACCCAGGGATCTTATTCTCTTTTTCTTTTCTCTTCTTTCCAACCTATTGACTGCCTCATGGAGGTTTTCAATCATTGAGCCAATCTGAGGCGCCTCCGAGGAGGTTTTCACCTTAGATTTTTATTTTCCTCTTTTTTTTTACCCTACCCTACTTGAAAAACAAAATCATTTTCAAGTATAATAATACTTCCAATGGAGCCATGTGCACATCAAGATTAGAGACAAAATGATGTGGAAGCTTGAAATGCATGCTTTAACAGGTATCCGGATTTCAGAGACCAAATGATTTGACTTTGAAGGGATCAAATATAGCTGAGGAAGAGAGTACTGTTGCAACTTAGTGACCATCTGGAACCATATCTCAATATAGCTCTGATATCCTTGGTCCTTTTGTTGATCTGGATCATTCTTCATGTCACCTTCTACCATGACCTTCTCATCTTCCTCTTTTTGCTGATTTTTCTCTTGAATACATGGAGGATTTGATGGTAACCATGAGAGAGCTCTCTCGATCTCTAATTCTGTGGTCTTCTCTTCATCAAGTGTAGCCCATGGTTCTTTTCTCTTTTCTTTTTCATATTTTTCTGCTGGATGTGGTCCTTCAATGATCAACATAATCTCTTTCTTGTAGTACTCTTCTTGAGCTATGGTGAATATCATTGAGCTCAAAAGGAGTTGTTTGGAAATGTTGTGCCTCCAGATTGTAATTGGGTTGAGTTACTCCAATGTGCGGGTTTGGAAATGGTGGTACGGGTAGTTGAGCGGGGGTGTATATTTGAGATGGATGTGGATGGGGTTGTGGTTGGGCAGGTGGTTTCCCACTATATACTTGCCAAGCCTGCCTGTTATTTGGGTTTGAGTTTGGTTGAGCAGGCATTTGGGGTTGCCTTGGTGCAGCAGGAGGTGATGGTTGTGGCTGAGCAGGTGGTGGAGGAAAAGGAACGGGATGAGTGTTGTACTGGGGCCACCACCCTTAATGAGGTGCATTCCACTGAGGCTGTGGCTGAGCGTAGGGGTGAAATGGATGAGCAGCTGGTTGGGCATAATATGGGGATGTGAAGGACCAAGGAGGAGGTGTGGACCAGGAAGGATGAGTAGGGGGACCCCAAGAAGGCATGCAAGTGGCTTGATAAGGGTCCTAATAGGTCTGGGATGTCCCTTGCATTCCCTGCTGGTAAGGTATGGGTCCATGTGGCCTCCTTCGGTTCATATAATAGAGTGGTTCAGTGGCTCCTTTTGCCCTATGATATGCAGCTTTGATTCTGGGTAAGGAAGGGCACTGATTCGTAGGATGGTATTTTTCACAGACAAAACACACTTCTATGGAGTGCAATGGACATTCGTTCCTAGGACGCTTTCTAGTGCACCTGGGACAAAAGATGGCCAAAGCCCTCTTGGCTTCTTCTTGCTTCTTTTGGATTCGCAAGGTATCTAGTTGCATGACAAGAAACTACCTCATCTCGCTCTTGAAATCTTCCATCTGATTTGCAAATTCATTTTTGGACAAGGTATTGCTC
>APFE030424880.1:7507-150478 GCA_000404065.3 Pinus taeda
ACATTTTTTTGTCTCTTTTTATATTTGTTTTTTTAAGTAATATACATTTAGAAAAATAAAAATAAAACAACTTGAAAATTCGTCAAGTAAGAAAAAAAAAATTGGACATAATAAATTTTAAAGTGTGAAAAATAAGTCTTCTAAAAAAAAGGTATGCTACATCAACATGTTGGATCAACACGTTTCAAAATCAGCATGAAAATCACTAATATTTAAAAACAAATATTTATATTTGATACATAAGAAAATTTAAATTGTCAAAAATATGCTCCCAAAAGAATAATTGTATTCGGCATCACCACTTTTCAAAATCGGGTCACGCTTTTACTACCCCTACGAAACAGGTAATCGTATCGGTTATTTAAAGTGCCAAAAACTATGCTCTAAAAAAAATGTGTGTTCTGCATCGCCCCTTTTCAAAATCGGGTCAATTTTTTGTTATCTCTACGAAACGGGTAACAGTATCGGTTCTCGTTTCAAAGTTTACATTGTTGAATCTTCTGAGATATATTCGGGGCACAATCACTTATGGATTGAGATACACTACCAGCGATGTGAGGTTGCATGGTTATTCTGACGCTGATTGGGCTGGAAGTGTGGTGGATCGCAAGAGCACTTCTGGATGTCGTTTTTCTTTGGGTTCTCCTTTGATATCCTAGATGACCAGGAAGCAGAATTTGGTTGCCTTGAGCACTACTGAGGCCGAATACATAGCTGCTAGTATGGCCTCTTGTGAAGTTATCTGGTTGAGGAAGCTCTTCAGTGAGCTATTTAGACATGTGTTGGATACTACCATGATCCTCTACGAAAACTAGAGTGGGATTCGATTTTCAGAGAATCATGTATTTCATGATCGCTCCAAGCATATAGATATCAGGTACCTTTTTATTCAGGATATGGTACAATGAGGAGCAATAAGGCTCCATCAAATTGGGACTGATGAGAAGGTCGTCGATATTCTGACAAAGCTACTGGGAAAGGTCAAGTTCTTGGCCTTCCGAGAACGACTTGGAGTCGTGGAGAGACCCTCTTATGAGGGTCCTATATGATATGGACATTGAGCTTTGAGAGCTTCGGGGGGCTTGGGGTACTTCTTGGAGCGATGAGAAATCATAGGGTGAGTGGTTCAACCTTCCCCTAGTGGTTTGTTGTGTATAGGGTGAGTGATTTAGCCTTTCCCTGTGATACCCCTTAGGGACATGTAGGCAGGATGAGTGGTTCATCCTTCTCCTGCTGAGACATCCTACGCATGCAGTCTAGGACTCATGTGAAGTACCTCTCATTTGGCCAATGAGTAGGGAAATAAAGATAGGGACCATATTACTACCGATGGATGCATCGTGTACTACCGTATTACCTATGCTAGGATGATCGATATTGATCTAGGATCAATGGAACTGACTTCAGGTCAGTAAGAGTGATATGAGACGCTCTCCTTTGATTGGAACTGACTTTAGGTCAGTAAGAGTAGTATGAGACACTCTTTTATTTGGGACTGACTTTGAGTCAATAGAGAATGGTATGATACATTCTCGATCACTTCTTCTTCTTCATAGTTCAGCAGAGCAGAGCAGTGCACTGATGGCAGAGATAGTACATATTGGCAAATGGATTAGTAGATGGAGTTATTCTTAGTTGAGAGGGAGTGTTAAAATTGGCAACTAGGGCCAAACTCCACATGGGTCATCTTATTTATGATCGCTGATATTTTTCTTGGATTCCTCTCTTCGAGAGGTGTAGGATTGATCTAGAGATCATCTGATTTCGACGTGTACAAATGAAGCTATGAATTTATTTTGATTATGGACAAATTATCAAGGTCAGTGAACAAACTTATGTAAGTTCAAAAACCCAACAGTCACGTCTATTCATCCTTAACGTTTGCTATAAATACATGATGCCTTAGCCTCATCTGAACACACTCATCTTCACCCTTCTCTCTCTCTCCTCATTGATTGGGTGCGGATTTCTGGGCCTCTCTCTCCACATGTCTGAAATTTTAGGAAAGTGAAATTTCAGGAGGTCAAAATTTCAGGAGACCGAAATTTCAAGATAATTTGACCATGCGTTGACCTGTAGCGTTGACCTATTTGACTGTGTTTTTGGGTGGGATATTTCTGTTTGGGTAGGCCGCATTTCTCGGCACAGAAATCGAGGTCAAATGTTGACTTTGACCAACGTTGACTACAACAAGGGTTGACCACAGGGTTGGTTGTTTGACCAGGTTTGATTAGATTGCTTTGGGTTATTTTGAGGGTTGATTCATCTTGTTGTTTGGAGGCCGAAGTTGACCAAATTGTTGAGGGTCAAATCTACCCTAGTGACCAATGTTGACTTTTTTGGTTAGGGCTCTTTTACTGCTATTACAAAATATCGTATTTGTAAATTGCAGTATCTCTCTCTGCTAAACTATTGAAGACTATAAGAAGATTTGATCAAGGGTTTCCCCACATTGGGGTTTGTCCCTAGCTGGTACCACATCTTGTGTCCTCTTGTCTTGGCTTGTCTTCTACCGTTTATATTTATGTTCTATCTGCATTTTACTATCATGTTGATGTGATTGTTAATTTGAATATTGATACTAGGCTATTAAAGAAATTGAAGTAAAATTGCTCTAAAGCATAGAACATACCATTTTGCCTAAAATTAACATATTTCTATGGTAAAATGGATCTTTGTCCCTAGCTGGTGCCACATCTTGTGTCTTCTTGTCTTGGCTTGTCTTTTATTGTTTATATTTATGTTCTATCTGCATTTTACTATCATGTTGATATGATTGTTAATCTGAATATTGATACTGGGCATTTAAAAAATTGAACTAAAATTGCTCTGAAGCATAGAACATACCATTTTGCCTAAAATTAACAGATTTCTATGGTAAAATGGATCTTTGTTTATATATATTATTTATATCTTATATATTTTAATGTGATAGAAGGTTTAGATATATCTCAAAAGTTATCATAAAATTTTTGCTTTTAGATTCAATTTTAAAAATGTTATAACATTAAATGCAAATAAAATATTTATAAAATATGTTGATTATGAAATTAGAAATGATTTTTGGGCATGTTGTATTGATAAGCCATGGTATTGGCCCATGGTATATAACAAAGTCTATTTACAAATTAATATCTATGGTAAAGTCAGTGTGTCTATCCATCATTAAAAATAATGTTATATTTTAAGTTTATTGTAACTATTAAAGTTTTTATGTGCTTATTAATTAATATGATATGTATATTATAATTTCTTTTAAATCTGAAAAAAATATTTATAATACATTACACCTACACATCTCTCTTAATTTTTTTTTTTCCAAGAATAAAATAGTCATTTTTTCCATTAATAAAGTTCCCCACAAATAAAAAAATCATTTAAAAAATTAAATAACATGGTCAAAAGTGTAGCTAGGAAAATAGACATGACTAAATTTAAGGAAACCATAATTTGTTGAAAGGAAAAACAAACTTTTCCTTTTATAGTTTTACTATATATAATGGAGTTGAATTAAAGTCTCTCATGTGCACATTATCTAGATAATGTGCATAGAGAAGTTAGAATCCATAAATAATGTGCATAGGGAAGTCAAATTCGAATTCCTTTTCAATGAAAATCATACAAGATCACTTAATTTATAAAATGGACTTGTATTAAAGTCTCTATGTGGAGTCAAGTCAGAATCCTTTTTAAATGAAAATTATACATGTCATCAAAATGACTTAATCTATAAATTAAAATATTTTTTATGGTAAATTTAACAATTTTTTATTTTTTTTGTAAGATGAGGAGTGACCATTCATATTCATTAAATCGAGTTGAAACTTTTACATACATATGGAGGCCTCAACCCGCCCCGAAGGGAAACTGGGTCTATTGGCCATCTAAAGTTTTTAACAGCCATCCAAAAACCAAAAATACTGATTCTCCTTGTCCAAGCTAAATATACTAAACATTTAAACAGATTACGATTATTTCTACTAATACTAGTCTGCATTATAAACAGAGACCAAAATCTAGGGGTTGTCATTCTGCATCAAAACTAAAGAGATTTATACATATCTCCATGCATCAGTCTGCCATGGCCTCCCGCTGGTCTCCTTCTTCCTTCATTCCTGAGTTGGTCTCCCTTATCAGCTGTTTGATCTCTTCCAGTTTGTTGTCTTGCATTATTAGGGTTACCTGAATGTTTTGCATCTCTTTTTTCATGTTAGGAATTCCCTGAGCTAGTTCTGCCATCTCCATGGAAACCTGTTCCATTGTTTTTGCCAACAGTCTCTTCATGACCCAATACACATGTAATGCCTGTTTATACAGCGTCATGCGCCCTCTGGTGTTTCCGGGATCCGACAACAAGTATACCTAGTCCTCCATTTCTGAATCCGACTACCTCTGTGTGGCTTCCTCCTCCATTCTTTGAATTATTCTCCGGATATCCTCGTCTGTGTTTTCGCTATAGGCTCATTCTACGTACTGGACTTTATTTTTCAAAGTTTTTCTATACCTCCTTTTTCCCCCCGAAGTTTGCTCTCTGTTCTCCCATTGCCCGACCTTTCTTCCTCTCCCTCTGCCGCCGCGGGCCCTTCCTCTGCCCGTTCTTCCTCTGTTATCTTCCCTTATTCTGTCGCCCTAATCTTTCATGCCAGAGGTGCTGCCCAGGTCTCCTCCCACTCTTTGCCCTCTGCCTCTCCTTACCTCATACTTCCTTTCCTCCTGGAAATTAACCTTGGGGTGTCTCTCCTCCTCCGACACAGCCTTCCCTGTCCATTCCTGCTCATCCTGTTCAGAGTTATACATTTCCTCTTCGTCTTCCGTCGCCTCCATACCTATTTGGTATTGCTCCATTGCTTCCCACGATTCTACCTTTTTCCCTTTCTTCCCCAGCCCATTTTCGCCTTTGCTCACCTCAGTTACTTCCTTTCTGGTTCTTCTCACCGTTGCCATTCACCTCTTCCTCTTCTTGGTATGAGGGCAATCTTTCTGCCTTCCCTGTTTTATCTTGAGCTCTTTTATGGTCTCCGCCACCCTGTCTCCTTGCTCTTTCACTGCAGCTGCTAAAAACACGTTCTTTCCTTCGCATCTCCTCTCACCTTTATGATTCTTCCTTTGCTGCTCCTCCTCATTCCTCTTCATCGTCTCCCACTGCCACCTGCTATTTCCATCATCTCCCTCTTCTCCACATCTGCCTTTTGTACCCTCGCCCCTGCGTCCCATCACTACAACATTTCTATCACTCCTTCTGCCTTTCTTTACTCCCTCTCTATCCTGCGGATCTTCCTGCTCGCCGTCATGATTACCCATATCTCATAAGACCTGTCATTGTATTTCGCTCTCGTTATAATAATTGATCTCCTCGTTGTCGTTTCCACCCAATCAAAAGAAATTTAACAAATTATTATTTAAAATATAAGTTATTGTTATAATTTCAATAATACTGAAATCAAATTAGAATCTCCCCATTTAAAAAGAATAAAAATAATCATAAAAATTCTATTGAATTTAGAAATAAAATTCCGCAAACCATTTTGAAAGAATAATTTATGTAATTATATTTTTTAATTCCATTACAAATAATAAAGAATAGATACATTTAAAATGGAATTTCCATTATACATAATAAAATTAAAAAAAATAAATTATTTAAGTTTAACTTTTTTAATTACATTACACGCAATAAAATTAAATTAGAATATATTCATTTAAACTGAAATTTCCATTATACATAATAAAACTGAATTATCCATTTAAAGTGAACTATAAATCATAGAAACTCATTAAATCTACAAAGTGTTTTTTCTTATAAAACTCATTAATTCTACCGAGAGTAATTTTTTTAATAGTTACAACAAACAAAAACCTATTTAATTTTTTACAAATAAATTTGTAAAGTGAATTATAAATCATAGAAACTCATTAAATCTACAAAGCGTTTTTTCTTCTAAAACTCATTAATTCTACCGAGAATATTTTTTTAATAGTCACAACAACTAAAAAACCTATTTAATTTTTTACAAATAAATTTGTAACATAGAGTGAGTTCAAAGTTTCCATGCTGCAATAGTTAGGATTATAAAATCTTTCACTTTTAAAAGAAATAGTTTGACTTTGGAATGCCTCTGGAGACTCAAACCATTATTAACATATATAGAGGGTAAATCCATTTTCTATTTTATTTTTTGAATATTTAAAAATATTTTAAAAAATTATAAATAAGAACAAGTATACTTTTATCATAATTTATTATTATTATATATTAAAACTCTTTGTAAGATATTCATGTTCAACGTGAAAAATTTCGATGAATCCCGTAAGGCAAAAGGAAGCGCTGTGACCTAGTAATGGTGTGAAGCTTTGGAGTTGCAGTGGACCACTTGGGCTCCTTATGTGGGTCCACGACCCTCCTCTTGCTCGGGCTTCAGCACCTCTGGCCTGGCTCTTATTTTGTTCATTGGGTGGGGAGTTCTATTCTTTTTGGAGGGGCTTTATTTGTTTGTTGAAGTTTTCACGAGGCTCATTCCTACTCCTCATGGGTTGGGCTAGCCTCTTGAATGGCGAAGCTTCCCCTGGCAGCGCCTCTACTCACAGAAATTGCATCCTTCAACATTTTGATTGCATCAGCTTCAAAGTTCAGTGAGAAGGGCGAGTCAAAGTTTGTGAAGAGAGTAGATGAGATCCCCAAGATAGAGATATGTGCCCCTCAAGCCCGTTCTCATGCCCTGCAGCTTGTAGACAATGGTCTTATTAGGCAGTTTACAGGCCTTTGGCCATCCCCTAAGATGGTTAAAGCCTGGATTGAGAAGAACTGAAAGCCTCTTATTAAAGGTGCGGTAATCTCTTCCTTTCGTGGCAAAGGATTTTACAATTTTTACTTTGAGAATAGGTTGGACAAAGATTTAGTGTTCAGGAGTGGTCCATACTTTATGGGGTCCTAGGGATTGTATCTAGATCAATGCAGTCCTAACCTCAATCCAAAATGCAATGTTCCATCCTCGATTCCTGTCTCAGTGAAGTTGCCTTACCTCTCCCTTCACTATTGGAATGAGATGACTTTCAGGCTTATAGGGAACTCCCTGGGGAAGTGCATTGATTGTTCGAAGCCAAAAGATAACCTCTTCTCTTGTGTTAGGATATGTGTGGAGGTGGATTTAGAGAAAGGCTTCCCAGCTGTTGTCAATCTATGCATGGATAGTTAGACGCATGCGCAGGGAGTTGATTATGACCAACTACCTTTTAAATTCAAGTTGTGCCATGAGTATGGGCACTTTGCTAAGGGCTGCCCAAAAATTTTGGAAGTCTCGGATAAGCAATTAGAGGATCCTAAAGAGCATTGGCAACAAGTTAAAATAAGGAAGCACTCAACACATTCACTTAACGAGGGAACCCTTTGCTCCATTATGGTCTCCAAAGATGTTGGTCCTTCTCAATCCCCTCCCTCGGGCACACTAGTGGTGGGGGGTTCAAGTATGGTGTTAGAGAATCGTTTTGGGGTTTTAGGCTCTGCTCTTGGAGTTGAAACTACCATTCCCTCCTCCCCCACTTCCTCCTCCCAAGAGGTCCCAGCCTCTCTTTCGGCCCACTCGGCTCTGGCCCCAAAAAACCATAAGGCTACAAGCTCTAGCCTGGACACTGATAATAGCTTCGAAGAATCCTCAGAAGAGGATGAGGATGATAATGGACTTCTTACATCAAAGGAAGGTCTTGGGCCATCTGGGCAATAGAGTAATGCATATGAAAGTCCAGAAAGTACAAGGACAAAGAAACTAGAAAGAAAAGGGAAAAAAGTACGAAGAAAAACAAACAAGGAAGTAAGGAGGGAAAAAACTAAAAAAGACAAAGAGTTTGGAGTCCAACACACTATCCCTCGTCAGCTAGCAAGAGCAAGGAATAAAGGAGGGGGCAGGGGGAGAAGAAATACTATGGGCCCAGGTAAGGGGGCGGAAAATACAAAAAATGAATAATGAATATATCTCTTGGAAATGTAGGGGACTGGGATCAATAAAAAGAATAATGGAAGTGAAATCCCTAATCCAAAATGAATGACTAGATGTCACCCTTCTTTAGGAGACCAAGTTAGATGAGCATACCCTTCACTCAACCCAAAATAAGATCTAGCGTCGTAGAAATCTAGAAATAGTTAGTTCAAGAGGGGCATCAGGAGGCCTTTGTATGATGTGGAACCCAACGAAACTACAATTCATAAGTTCTTTAAAACTACTCATTGGATTGCAAGTTCTTTTAATATAATAGAAATGCAACAATTCTTCACAGTGATCAAAGTCTACATGCCCACTCAATTCCCTGAAAAGCAAGAATGTTGGAAATCCCGGATGGAGATAAAGGGTATAGATTATGGTCATAGTTGTATTAAAGGAGGAGATTTCAATACAACAATGGGAAACCGTGAAAAAAGGGGTGGCTCCATTGTTCTAGACGCCCTCTTGGAGTATATGGAAGATCTCATATTAGCTTTGAACCTCTTTGATGTTAAGCCCCAGAAAATTCTGTGTACTTGGACCAATAAAAGCGCAGGTGTGAGCCATATCGCGGCTCGGCTAGACTGCTTTTTGGCCTCTCGTAGTCTCCTTATCCTAATTTTCTGCCTTAAATCCTCTATTCTGTTGTGGTCCGATTCAGATCACTGGCCAATCAATCTAACAATCTCCCAGCCCCTGGATCTGGGTCCTATCCCCTTTCGCTATTCTCCCCTATGGCTTGATGACCCTTATTTATTGGAGGTGGTTTCCCTCTCTTGGTCGAGATGGATTGAGGGAAGCCCAATAACTATTTGGGAGTCCAAGATTCGCAGACTGAAAGACAACATTAAAAAGTGGCTAAAGGAAAAAAAATCAAGCAGATAAGGCAACATCATGGAGATGGAAGAAAAAATAGCTTCTATCCAAGGACAAATGGAACCAACCTTGGTAAGCGAAGCAAACTTCAAAAAAGAATCAGAGACTTTCAAGGCTCTCCACATAAACCTTAGGAGGGAAGAGGAGTACTAGAGATTGAAATCTAGAAAT
The DNA here is from genome assembly GCA_000404065.3 of Pinus taeda. NCBI lineage: Eukaryota > Viridiplantae > Streptophyta > Pinopsida > Pinales > Pinaceae > Pinus > Pinus taeda. Next base: position 16,528 of record APFE030424880.1, read on the forward strand.
AATTGGCTGAAGGCTGGGGATAGGAACACAATTTTTTTCCATAAACAAGCCAAGTTCAGGGAATCAAAAAACAATATAGCATAGATAAATCATGGTTGGGAAACCATCAATAATTTTGAAGAAATTAAGCGAGAGGCGGTAGAACGCTATGAAAATCTATATATAAGAGACCCTTCAAGAGATCTAGATAGCAAAGATTATTCCTCGAAAGTATCCCAGAGATAGTGTCAGAGGAAATGAATAAAACTCTAGTATCCCCTCCTTCGGTAGAGGAAATCAAAAGGGTAATCTTCTCCTTCCCCTCTGATAAGGCTCCTGGCCCGAATGGATTCTCGACAAGCTTCTATCAATTTTTTTGGGAATAATTAAGAAGAATCTATGCAGAATGGTGGGTTATCCTTTCAAGCGTCTGTCATGGGGGTGGCATCAATACTTCCTTCCTGGCTTTGATCCCCAAAGAATCGAACCCCTCTTCCTTCTCTAGATTTCATCTAATATCCCTTTACATTGTCTCATATAAAAATTTCTCGAATTTGTTGGCCTTAAGGCTCAAACCTCTTTTGCCTTCTTTGATCTCCAATAACCTGGGGGGGTTTGTCATAGACAAGGAAAACTTTGACAATATTATCCTAATACGAGAAGCTCTTTATTCGAGCTGGCGTAGGGGCGATGAAGGGATGATCATAAAGTTGGCCATGGAAAACGCTTTTGACAGAGTTAGCCATGGTTTCCTTATACAAGTCCTAAAGAAAATGGGGTTGGATGATACATTCATCAGATATATCAACCTATGTATATCTTCCCCTTAGATTGTTGTGTTAGTCAATGGCCGGGTGGAGGGCTTCTTCAAGGCTTCCAGGGGTCTACTTCAACATTGTCCCCTCTCCCCCTTCTTATACATAATTATGACAGATGCCCTAAACAAGAAAGTGGAGCATGAAAGAGCTATCCTCAATCTTTTGGGAATAAGGTACAAACAAGGAATCAAAAGTATAAATCATGGACAATTTGTGGATGACACAATTTTGATGGGAGGGGCCTCGACTATAATTATCCGAGGCTTCAGAAGAAACTTAGATAGATTCCTTAGTGCTTCGGGGGGGACCATCAATGACAACAAGAGCCACATCCATAACTAGAATATCTCCATCCAAAAAGAGAAGAAAGTTGAAGAAATCATGGGGTTCAAAGCACTCGGAGACTGGAAAGACTTCAATTATTTAGGGGTACCTATATTCCTAAGACGAGCTGCTCCATATGCTTGGAAAAAAGTTCAGAATAAAATGAAAACAAAAATAGTAAATTGGGGAGGGATATGGCTTAATCATGCGGGTAGAGAAACCCTGGTGAAGTTTGTCTTGTCGGTTATCCCCTTGTATCAGTTTTCAGCCTTGCAAGCCCCCAAGTGTGTATTACATCAAATGGGGATGTATATAAGGAAATTTATGTGGTATGGAGGGAGAATAGAAACCAAAAAATATCATTTGATAAATTGGAAAACAACCAAAGACCCAAAACAACTTGGTGGATTGGGAATAAGGGACCCGGGGATAGCAAATATGGCAATGGAAGAAAAAATGTATTGGAATATGACCACGAATTTGAATCAATGGTGGACTCAAGTTATTAGGGCTAAGTATTTAAATTATCAAAATTATCGAGAGAGTAGATGGGACCCAAATTTGAGCTCCCCCATCTGGAAATTGACAAATTCCTCCTCCGACATCATCAAAAAAAATATAAGCAAAGTCCCGATGAATGGAGCCTCCATTAAAATTTTCACGGATTTGATTATGGTCCTCCACCCATTGGGCTCATATTTTTCCCTGGATACTCCAGGAATATTCATGAGGCAAAGAGGGGTGGAAAATTTGGATCAAATCTCGGAATGGGACCAACAAGGAGGGTGGAAGGGGTGGAAGATTGATAACATCCTAGAGGCCCTTCTCCCTCAAAGAGAAAAATTGACTAAGAAACTAAGAGGTTGTGCCCCCATAGCTCTCACTGTTGCAGATAAGTGGGGATGGAAAAATTCCAGCTACACTATTAAAAAAGGGTATTCTGACCTGCTCTTTAATTCCCAGGTACCACCTAAATCCTCCATCTGGAATAAAATCTGGAAACCAATGTTATCCCAAAGGTTAATTTTTTTTGTTGGCTACTATCTCATAAAAAAATCCTCATAGTAGAGAACCTTCAAAAACAGGGTCATATTGGCCCTTCAAGATGTTCGCTTTGTGAAATTTCGGAAGAGTCGATTCCCCATCTCTTTCTCCATTGTCAGGTGGGTAAGGAAGTGTTGTCAATGAAACTAGGCCCTCTATACTGTAGGACTTCATGGTCGTCTCACCTCCTGTTTTTTTTTTAGTTCTTGCCCCAGATGCTATTTTGGCTCCCTTCAGGCCAAAAGCAACTTCAAAGATATCTGGTATGCTCTTCCCAAGTATGTCTGCTGGAAAATTTGGCTAACAAGGAACAAAGCGATTTTTAGAAAGACCTGCCCCTCTGCCAATTTTACAGCCATGAAAGCCCTTTCATCATGTATGGAATTGTACATAATAGAAATTGATCCCTCATTGGATGAAATCAAATTTGCTTGGACCGTGTCATGGGTATGCACCCCTATTACCCAGTGACCGACAAAAGGGAACCCCTCTCGTGCCCTGTGGATTCTAAGATTGTCTTCTGAGGGGCTGGTGAAATGGATAACATCCTCAAAACAATGGACTCTCCAATTTGATGGAGCATCAAAAGGTAACCTTGGGGTGGCAGGAAGGAGAGGGATTCTCATTAATCCCAAGGGAAACATTGAAGACATATATGCTTGGGGCCTAGGTATGAAGACAAACAATCAAGCTGTGACTTATGGTTTGTTTCTAGGACTTTCCTTGGCTCAAAAAAAGTGCATCAGAAATATCCAAGTCTCAGGAGACTCAATGCTGATTATAAAACATGTGAAATACGATTAATCAACAAACAACATGAATCTAAATCAAATCATTCGTATATCCCAAGATATGATTCCTCTCTTTGATATAGTATCATTCTTTCACATCCTAAGAGGGAATAACCATGAAGCAAAGAGAGATGTGATCTCATGGAATGCAATGATTGCAGCATGTGTGCAGATTGGACATAGCGAGGAAGCCATAAAGCTCTTTTGAAAATTGAAAATGGTGGGCATGAAGCCTGATCATGTCACATTTGCCAGTGTCCTTAGAGCTTGTGCCAGCCTCGCAAATCTGGAACAGGGCAAGCAGATCCACTCACAAATCATCAAAATGACATCTGTGTCAGATATGACTGTGGAAAATGCACTTGTCACCATGTATTCCAAACGTCGTAGCATATATGATGCATCAAATTTGTTTGATGCAATGATTTGTCAAGATACCATCTCATGGAATGCCATGATCACAGGATATGCTCAGCATGGACGACATTTGAAATCAGTTTATCTCTTTGAACAGATGCAATCCAGACGCATCAAGCCAAATGAGATTTCTTTTGTTGGCGTTCTTTCTGCATGCAGCCATGCAAGCCTAGTGGATGAAGGTTGGCACTACTATTCTTCAATGTCGTTGGATCATGGTATGGTGCCAGGTTTGGAGCACAATGCATGTAAGGTGGACCTTGTAGGTCGTGCTGGGAAACTTGACAAAGCCAAAAACTTGATGAATGATATGCCATTTGGACCTAATGCTTTTGTCTGCTGGACTCTACTAGGATCCTGCAGAGTTCATGCCAACCTGGAGGTAGGAAAATGTGTTGCAGAACGTCTAATTGAGTTGGACCCACAAGATGCCGCAACATACGTGACTCTCTCCAACATCTATGCTGCTGTTGGCAGGTGGGAAACTGCAACAAAAGTGAGAAAAATGATGAAAGACAGAGGAGTGAGAAAAGACCCTGGATTTAGTTGGATTGAGGTTAAGAATAGGGTGCATGCTTTTGTTGTGGGAGACCAAACACACCCACAAACAGAGGAGATTTATGCAGGGTTGGAGTGATTGAATGGGCAGATGGTTGAGGCAGGTTATTTGCCAGACACAAACTTTGTCCTCCATAATATGGAGTAGGACGATTAAAGAATACTCTGCCAGCCACCATAGTGAAAAGTGGGCCATAGTCTGTTGGGCTGATCAGCGCAGCTCCTTGGATGCCAACACGAGCTTTTAAGAACCCTTTTGTGTGGGGCTTGTCACATTACGACCAAGTTCATCTCCAAGATTACTAATACTTGTGAGGGATGCCAACTTCTTCATCATTTTAAGGGTGGATTGTGTTCTTGTGGAGAATATTGGTGACACTCTTAACACACACCATGCATACGTTTAGAGTATCGACCCTGCAATTGTATCTCAGTTCTGGATGACTTAGTGTTTAAATTCATTTTGGCCTGCTATGTGGCATCAACATCTTTCCTTCAACGTTAGCTGGTATTTTCTAGCATCCTTTGTTCATGTAGTATGAGGCAACAATTAGCACCCTTTACCTATTCTGGCTAGTTTTTTGTTCTTTGGCATGACTTATTCATTGAGGCTTTTCCTTCATTGTGGGCATCTACGAAAAGGGTGGCCTGACACCTTCTGCTTTGACCTGAGGGAAGCTTGTCAATTATTTTTTATTCGAGTCGAATAAAATTTTGACTGCACATTCTTTAAACAGGTGATTAAGTGAGCACATTGTTGAATTTAAACTGATTCGGCTTTCTCCTAATTGATTTATTAAATGTAAGATTTGAGTTTGTTGTTGCCTCGTGAATTTCTATTAAAGGCAAGAAACATCTGAGTAGTTGCAAAATTATGACCAAGATAAGGAAAGTAATGTTATGAGAGTATCCAACACAATAATAGAGTCTGGATTATGGTTTCTTAGAGCAGACCTGTTCTAAAGCAAATACTTGTAGTTAAACAAGCTCGATATGCAGATTGAATATCTATTAAGCTAAACAGAAGCAGGTAGAAATGGCAAGCTCAACATAGTTTATGAGAATTTTCTTCCATTAATTAATCATAATGACATGGGTGAACCAATAGCGGAGAACCTAAGTGCCTAATTCCTCTGAAATTAGTTAAACCGCAAACAAATATCTGAGCATTTACATGGCTATTTCGAAGTTAGAATTTACTTCTTTCTAGGGACCAATAGGTGTGATTCAACATATCTAATAGGCACTATCTGAGCATTTACATGGCTATTTCGAAGTTAGAATTTATTTCTTTCTAGGGACCAATAGGTGTGATTCAGCATATCTAATATGCACTAGTAGCTGTAACTACAACAATATCGAGTGCAATTGCAATAGCAGGCTCAATAGGCACTAGGAAGTGGTAATTATAACATTATGGATTACTTAAGAGTAAGTACAATCAATGTTGTGAAAATCGCGATCGGGATTAAATCGGCGCAGGGAACAAATCGGAAAAAATCGGAAAAATCGGGAAAAATCGTTTGGTACAAAAATATTCTTTTTTTTTTTTTCAATTTTTTTCAATTTTTTTAATATCTAAACCATATACAACATAAAATAAATACATTGACACAAAAATATGATAAAAAAAAAACTAATATATAAGATGTTTAATATCATTTTTAGCGCTAAAATCACACATAACATTGAATCATGTCCTAAATAGTAAGTCCTGACTCCTGAGTCCCAACTCAGCCTCAAAATATCAACAAAGAATATAATAATGTATCTCATCATGTCATAATGTCATATACAATAAAATGAAAGTCTAATCCTATTGATTTCCTCTGCCCTCTTGCGAGAAAATGCCACAGCTTTCCCTGTCCCTCTAGATGTAGATGCTGGTGCTTATGTTGGTGGAGATGGCAGTGGAGTCTGATGTGCTCTAAAAGCTGAAGAACTAGAAGTAGGAGGGTACAGGAGGTAGACCACGTCCTCTACTGGTGGCAGTGGTAGCTCGGGCAGGCGGTGTCACCTCCTCCTCCTGTTCCTCCTCCTCCTCCTCCTCCTCTTCCTGCTCCTCCACCTACTCCTGCTCCTCCTCCCCCTCCACAACATCCTGCCCTAACCAATCATCCGCAGACTCCATGAGAGGCCTCTCGGCCTCGACCCTCCATGCAGCAGTGGTGTCAATGCCATCTAATGAGATGGCATCCACATCAGGTGTCTTCTCCAGTTGCCTCACCCACAATTGAAGATTGTAGTAGACATACACCATGTCATTAAGTCTCTGGGACTCCAACCTGTACAAAGATCATGAAATAATAATTAATAATTAATAAAAAAAATATTGTTTAATGAATTCAAAACTTTATTTCGAAATTTGCAATATTTTAAATGTTTAAGTGTTAACCTGTTGCGCTTCTTATTGTGTATTTTTTCAAATACACTCCAGTTGCACTCACATCCTGAGGAGCTACATGTTTGGCTAAGGATGCGATGGCCAACTTTTGTAGAAGGGGTACCCTGCCACCATACATTTTCCACCATGCATCTACAACAAAATTACAAATAAAATTTTAAATAAACATAAGAAAAAAATGGAATTTGAAGAGACAATAAAATTTGAAACAAAGTTACAAACTAAAAAATACCTAGCATTTTAATCATCCTATCATTGACAGCCATCTCAAAGCAAAATGTGCCACCTGCCATCCTATATGTCTCAATTTGTTTAGAGATCTCTATACGTTGTTCTGAAGATCGCACCATCTTCTGGACACAAGATAAGAATCCATCCATGATCTCAGCGTCAAAATCAAACCCACATGCATAAGAAAATGCAGGGTTCAGGAAAAGCCCAGCAACATGAATGGAACAATGGAGTGTGTTGTTCCATCACTTATCAATCACTCCCCATAGAAGGAGTTGTTTCTGAAACCCATCATCTTCCTTATGATCATAGTAGGTCCGAATGGCTTCTTTGGCCCTGTCCATGGCTTCATACAAATAGCCCATTGTGGGCTTCTCACCATCAACCAACCGAAGAACCTTTACCAAAGGTTCAGTGACGGCGCACACCTCCTACACTCCTGCCCAAAAGTCTTCCTAGTATGAAACCAATTTGCATACGGCCTCTCCCTCTGGTTTGTGGCTCATTGGCAAAGCACGCCACTCCTCTGAAAGAAACATTCTCTTCACATCCCACATAGAATTCAAGAGGGATTGAAGAGATATGAAACTGGTGGCAAACTGTGTAATGGCAGGGGGCACCAACTCTTTGTTGTTGGTGAATCTTCTCATCAAGCTAAGCACAGATGTATGGTTATATATAAATTTTGTAATGCTTTTGGGTGAATCAACAATATCTTTGACAAAGGGAATTTTCCCTATGTCCTCCAACATCAAATCAATACAGTGTGCAGCACAAGGTGTCCAAAATAAAGTAGGATGCATGTCCATAAGCATCCTGCCAGCAGCAACATAATTTGCAGCATTGTCCGTTATGACTTGGACAACATTTTGTTCACCCACCTCCAAAATAAACAAATCTAACAAATCACATAAAGTTCTTGCATCATTGATTTGTGCAGATGCATCAACAAATTTGATAAACATAGTCCCCTTGGGACAACTAACCAAGAAGTTTATAAGGGCTCTCCCCTTTTGGTCAGTCCAACCATCTGACATAACAGTGCATCCTGTTTGTGCCCATGATGCCCTAAAATCCTCCAATCTTTGGGTGCAGTCACGCTTTTCATTTTGAAGAATTCGGCCTCTAAAATCATGATAAGAAGGGATTTTGTACCCCGGGCCAACACTGGCAATAGCATCAACAGCAGGTTGGAAAAATGGATTATTCCTTACAATGCTGAAAGTAATATCACTCCAGAGGAGAAATTTTGCCAGCAACTTGTCAGCTTGTTCTTTCTCAGTTCTTTTTAGAACCAGGTGTGGTTCGAGGAACAAAAAATGATGATGCAGCTACCAGATTGGTTGATGCTGCAGTAGAACCAGTGCCACTTGGCCCACTTCCTTCAGCTGACCTTTTTAGTTGCCTTTTGAGTTCTTCTTTGGCCTCTCTAGTCTACTCTAAAGTTTCCAATGCTCTCATGGCTCTTTGGATAAGTTCAGGAGTTGTATTTATACAAGGCCCCACATCATGTCCAGGGATTTTTGCAAGGTGAAACTTCAACCTGTACACCCCCCGGGACATAGGGTGGCCATACAACTTGCAACTCAAGTTTAGTCTCTCATTCGGAGAATCAGGTACACCATATTCCCAGAAAGGATCCAATTTCCTTGGCATGTTTGTTTTTGAACTTTGAAGTTGCAAACTTGAAGTCTTGAATGGTGTTTTGGTGCAGTTGTGAACCTATGGAAAAATAAGAATTAGGATTACAATTTAGCATTTACAAAATTACAAGTTACAAATTTACAAATTACAATTTAGTATTTTAATTTTTAATTTTTACATTGATGATTGTACAATGAAAATCCAAGTTACCCGTAACCCAACCTAAAACAACCATTCCAAAGTTCAAAGTTTCAAACACAAATTACCCAACCATTCCAAACCCAAGTTACCCAACCAAATGTCAAAAACAATGAAAAAAACATAAACAATGTTTAAAAAAAAAAAAAAAAAAAAAAAAAAAAAAAAAAAAAAAAATTGTTTCCCTAGTCATACAAGTTAACCCAACCAAACAATGAATGAAAATACAAAAAAATCTTTAAAAACAATGAAAACAAAAGAAAAATGGTGCCCATACCAAGTTTCCCAACCAAAAACAATGAAAAACATACAAAACAATGTTTTTAAACAATGAAAACAAAAAAAAATTAATCCACATACCGTTTCTATGGAGAAATTGGTGGTCTCCTCTTGATTTTCTCCTCTAAGCACTTAGATTTGGCTAAAAACCCTCTTCAGCTTGGTCTCCAAGAGCTCCTCCTCCCTCCGCGCACGACTGTCCAAATGAGCTCATGAAAAAACCCAAAAAAACGTTATAAAACTATGTTGTCGCGACCCCCGGCGATTTTTTAAGTTCTTATCGCGATTTTTTCGTTTTTATTGCAATTATTTCATAAAATCGCTATTATTTCAATAAAAATCAGCAAAAAAAAATTCCAGCGATTATTTCGTTTAATTATCGCGATTTTATCAGAAGAGGGAAAAAATCGTGATTTTCACAACACTAGTTCTAATCACTAACTTTTTCATTTTGCATTGTTAGCTTATTTCATTGCATCACTTAATAGCTAGATCTAGTATCTTGTTTTCATTTGCAAATAGTTTTGACACTCATTAATCACTTGATCTAACTCTCTTGTGTTCATTGAGTAGTTGCATTGGCCACTTGATTTAATTTGCATTGAAGTAACTTGATCTAATTTGCATTGAAGTAAACTTGATCTAATTTGCATTTGCTTCATTGAGTAATTTACACTTGCTTCATTGGTCATAAACACAACTATAATACATTAATTTGATCATTTAAAGTGGAATGGTATTTTTCTATTGGTGTACCTAAAACATTTCACTCTTGAAGCATTTTTTGAATCTACATCTCACTTGGAGCACTTGTATTAATTTAGCATCTAATTTACACTTTGCATTTCTCTAAAATTTACCTCCAAGCATAAGCTTACTTGATAGATATTTAGGACAACCTTCCTCAACTATCATTCAATCTCCCTAAATTTGAGTTTGGAACAAAGGTTAAAACGTGTGACCTCGCAGTTCTCTTGTGGTCGAGTTCCTTGTAGGAACAAAGGCACGGGGTTGTACTAAAGTCCTAAAGGGGATATCGTTAATGAGGCCTTAGCCTTCTCACATAGCCTTCTTGCAACCACCTCACTCCTTACCAAGTTGAAGGAATTGAAGATAAGTTACACCTTAGAATAGGCATTTAATAAAATTTACCAAGACCACATGATTTCATACACACGCTAATAACTTTGGTTCACTTCTACATATAATTGGTTATTGTACAAGTTGGGTTGTGAGCATCTCATTCACTTGCAAACATTTCATTTAATAGTCTTGTACTTGTCTATTTCATTTTCATATGCTCATGTTAGTGATCTTTTGATATTATATCATATTTGAGTAATATCTCTTTGAGTACAAGTTTCACTCTCTTGCAAGCCTCATTTCCATATTATTGCTCATATCTCTAAGTTGTATATAGTCTTTTGTGGTTTTGATTCGCTAACACTCTCTTGCAAGCCTCATTTCAATATTATTGCTCATATCTCTAAGTTGTATATAGTCTTTTGTGGTTTTGATTCACTAACACTTGTCTTGCAGCTTTCCATTCTTATATCTTGAAAATCATATTCCATTTGCAAGTATTGTGATTTTGCTTTGAGCGTATATTTCTTGCTAGTTATATTTCAAGGCATTGGTCTCTTGTCATTTGTCTTGCAAGATATCTTGTTAAATTAATTAAATCTACATTGTGTTGGAAAATGTAACTATGTTCGGTCTTCAATAATGTACTTGAGTCATCATGTAATGTACCTGTCAAAAGAATAAAGAAAATAATAATAATAATAATAATAATAATAATTATTATTATTATTATTATTATTATTATTATTGTGACTTATTAAAGCATGGGTTTCATGCTTGAGTCACCATGTTTTAGGTCAATGTTCCCATTGAGGACTTCTAGGATTTATTCTGAGTCTATGGAGTCATTGTACATTTAAAGAGACCCTTCTTGGGCTTTTGAATCAAGTAAAAAGGTTAAGTATTGAGTCAAATATGAACTATGTAACCTCCACACCATGTCAACCTGGAAGAAGATCAAGTCGGACTAAGGACCCTATTCGGCCCCACATAAAGCCTATAAAAGAGAGCTCATTGAATTCATTTGAAGCATTATTCTCACACACAAATTTGATCTCTTTTGTAGCTGGGAAGAAGTGCGAAGTTCTCTTGTAGATGGGAATAAGTGCGAAGTTCTCTTGTAGCTAGGAAGAAGTACGAAGTCTGTCACCAGGAAGCTGAAGTGAATGTGAGTTTGGGGAAGTCTACGGAGAAAGGAAAAATCGAAATTTGGGTGCCTCTCTCTCTCTCTCTCTCTGTTTTGTGGTCTAGATTGGGAGATCGAAGTCTCCTAAGTTTCGTTGTTGGTGAAAGTCGTCTGTCGCCGGCAGTTGCTGCCTAGTCGAAGTTGTTGGAAGGGGTCAAAGATCTGGAAGGCTAACTTAGTGTGGAGGGAAGGTTTGGTCTTGGTCTAGGGTGAAAAGTCTCAAAGAATACTATTGAAAGGAAGAATTATCTTGACTAGGTTTTCCCCTCAAGGGGGGTTTTGCCCTGGCATGTGCCTATATCTTGTGTCTCTTGTTTTGTGATCTTCATACTCACATAAAATGGTAATTGCTTGATGAAAGATAAGATAATAAAGAAGTAAAAGAAGCCAACACACTCACAAGTAATTATAAAGAAAGGAGAATCAAACCCTAATATAATTACTTTGATTTTCCAACATGGTATCAGAGCTAAGGTCAGGAAGAATCGAATATCGCTTCGTTGGCATGGATTCTCCCTCTATGATGAACTACATAAGAATGGGTTTCAACACCGCTAGAAGTTGGATCAAGAAGGTCATCTACTACTTGTTCAACAAGGTCAAGAGTCAAGGATTCTTGGTTGCTCTTACAAGTTCTCTTACTGATAACTATGTTGTTAGAGGCCCAGGATCAACATCGTTGAAGCTGGATAATGGATCAAAGTTGCATTCTATATATTCCAGGTTTGAAAAAGAATTTGTTTTTTATTGTTCAGAAGATAAAAGGGAAAGAATTTTTTTTGTTGATAATGGGAAAAAAACTCTAGTATTAATAATGCTAGGGTTATTGGAGTTCGTGAAACTAGCTAAACTAGGTGTAGAAAGATATTAGACCTCATCCATTCCAATGTGTGTGGACCCATGTCTGACAAATCACTTGGAGGTCATCTCTACTATATAACATTCATTGATGACCATTCTAGAAAGACATGGTTCTACCTCCTCAAGACAAACATGAAGTATTCGATAAGTTCAAGGAGTTTAGGGCTGAAGTGGAGACCCTAACCAAAAGAGAGATAAAAAAACTCTGAGATCTAACAATGGTGGGAAATACACTTCTAGGAATTGATTGCATATTGTAAGGAAGTCGATATTAACAGGGAACTCATTGTTCCCTATTATCCCAAACAAAATAAATTGGCCAAAAGGAAGAATAGGTCAATTGACGAAGGCATTCGAACTATGCTCCTTGATCAAGATCTACCAAAATCCTTATTAGACAAAGCAGCACTAACAGTCGTATACATTCAAAATAGGAATCCTCATAAGAATCTTGATAATACAACCCAAAGAAGTATTCATAGGAAAGAAGTCGAGTGTGGATCACCTCCGAATCTTTGGAAGTCCAGCATATATTCATGTTCCACAAGATATCTACTATATTCTCAAGAAGTATGAAGGAGAACCTCTCAGGACAAGGTAGGTCAAGGAACAAAGGTGTGCTTCAAATATATTGATTTCTTTATATTGAAAGGATTATTCATTTGACAGTCTATTACTAACATTGTTATGTGTAGCTATATTGAATCATAATGATTCTTGTTTTTGGGTGATTCATCTCTTGATAAATGTACCCACCCCTCTCTCATATTCTGAACTGATTTTGTAGAACCCTAGACAAGTTCTGGAAAACCCTAACCGAAGGGTATGCTAATGTGAATGTATGAAACCCTAAACTGCTTAGGGATATTGTGAAATGCTATTTGAAGTCTGATGATGTCATGTTTGGGATTTTGGTATGATTAGGAAAACCTAACTTATTAGGGTTGAATGATAAGGTCTAAAATCCCGAACCTTTGAGGTTTTGGTAATGTTGGGTTTGATATGTTTCTACATTGAAACCGTGGCTCGTTAAGGTTTGTGGAATGTGTGAGCAAGACCCTTATATGTTGTGTTTGTCTTATCAAACCCTAGTGTAATCAAGATTGTTGTGTCTAACTCTTATTAATCATTGTGAAGTTGGGTTTGACTAACACATGATATGAAATGTATTTGCATGATGATGAAATCTAGGCATATACAGATATGTCCTTACGGATGAAATCCTAGGTTGGTCTAGAATCTAGATCAAATGTATTAATGTTGTCGAACATATGATATGGTTATGCATGGTAATGAATTCCTAGATACATGGGTTGACCTAGTTATTGATGGTCATAAGTCTTAGAAAATAATATAAGTCATTGTCTGAGATTCTAGGATGGTGATATTTGGAAATCTAGGGTTTTGCAGTTAAACCCTAGTAGGAATTAAATTATCTAGTATGTGTGATATAACAATCTGAGATCTATTTAATGATTGTTGAGATTGTGAAAATGGAATTCTAGGGTTTTGGAGTTAAACATTAGTAGAAGTAAAAATCTCTAGTGTATGATGACGACGTGATGATTTGAGATTTGTGTAAGATCGTTAAAATCTGAGTTTTAGTTGTGTTTGGAGGTTGATTGAAAATCTAGGGCCTACAACTAACCCTAGTGGGAGTTGGTCATGATAATGACTAAGCTGTGATTAGTTTTGATTAATTTTGTTGTATGAAATCTAGGATTTATATGAAACCCTAGTGAAAATCTAACATATGAATTCTGAAAGTTGTTAGATACCTTGTAGATCTATATTTGTTTGAATTATATTTGTTTGAATTGTTTCTAGGGTTTGTTATATGTTGTAGTAGGGTATGCTACACCTTTTAAAAGAAACATTGAAACCCTAGTTGGAATGAAAATTGTCATGATGCAGTCTAGGGTTATGAAAAAGTCCCTAGCAAGATGTTGAAGAGTATATGTCTCTTTCTTGTAATACGTTTAGGTATCTGATATGTATAAAGTTGAAATGCTTATGTGATTTTGATATGGCTAACTTCATGCTTTATAGATTTGGTTGCACTTGCTATCTAAGTTGTGTAGGTACACAATCTTTAATATGGTGAAGATGCTTGTTGATGTGATAAGCATGATGAGAAGGATGATAGTAACTATGATGAAATGGTTGGAAGCCACGAAAGATTCTCCTACGACGAAAAGAAGAAGCAGATCTCCCTAAGTTAAGGAGTCTGGATGAAATCTCTCTAGGTTAAGAGGGCGCTTGAATGGAAGGAATCTCCCTAGGATAAGAGGATGATTGAGAATATTCCTTGTATAGGAATGATTAGATCCTCTCTGTTTAAGAGGGAGTGACATATATGATTTTCTGCTTCATGTGTCATGCACTAGACCAACACTAACAATCTTAAGTTTTAGTGAAGGCCATGAGTAGTAGAAGTAAATGGGAGAATGCATTTTGAGGTGCTACTAAAAGAAGGAAAGCAGGATCCGATTCAGGAATATGTTGCTGCATGTGAAGTAGGAAGAATAATGTATGATTGAGGAATCTTTTGTCAAAGATTCGATTGATAGTCCTACTATGGAAAGTTGAGAAGCAACATTTGTTGTCCGAAAAACCCCGAAGGTTTGTATTTGATTATGTACATGTTAAAATATTATTGATTGGGGTTGTGTTTGTACGGGTGAATCTCTCGAAGGTGTTGATAGCATGTTGATTACCAATCAATTTGATTGGGAGAGATTGTTTATCCTTGATATGTTGGATCAAGGGGTGTTGAGGCTTTGTGAGTGAAGCAATGCCTGTGAAGACATCTAGCCGGCACTCTGTGTTGATGTCTGGGTCTCGAAGTTGGAAAGGTGGTGTTAGTTATTAAGCTCTGTTTTGGAGGGGCTGAAAGCTTGAGTCCATCTTAGTCCCACCTAGATAGATTGCCTTGGTCAAGAATCTAGTCCATGGCATCGCAGTGCCTAAATTGTTGAGAGACCACTTGGATAAATTTCCCTGGTCAAGAATCTAGTCCATGGCATTGCGGTGCCTAAAGTTCTTCATGGTTCATATAGTTTGAGATCTTCCATTGTATTTGTACATTATGAATACCTCCCTAGTTAAGAGGGAGTGTTGGAAAATGTAACTATGTTCAGTCTTCAATAATGTACTTTAGTCATCATGTAATGTACATGTCAAAAGAATAAAGAAAAGAATTTTTATTATTATCATTGTGACTTATTAAAGCATGGGTTTCATGCTTGGGTCAATATGTTTTAGGTCAAAGTCCCCATTGAAGACTTCTATGATTTATTCTGACTCTATAAAGTCATTGTACATTTAAAGAGACCCTTCTTGGGCTTTTGAATCATGTAAAAAGGTTAAGTATTGAGTCAAATATGAATTACGTAACCTCCACACCATGTCAACCTAGAAGAAGATCAAGTCGGCCTAAGGACCCTATTTGACCCCACATAAAGCCTATAAAAGGAATCTCATTGAATTCATTTGAAGCATCATTCTCACACACAAATTCGATCTCTCTTGTAGCTAGGAAGAAATGCGAAGTTCTCTTGTAGCTGGGAAGAAGTGCGAAGTCTTTTGTCGGGAAGCCGAAGTGAATGCAAGTTTGGGGAAGTCTAAGGAGAAAGAAAAAATTGAAATTTGGGTGCCTCTCTCTCTCTGTTTCGCGCTCTAGATTAGGAGATCGAAGTCTCCTAAGTTTCGTTGTTGTCGAAAGCTGTTGCCTAGTCGAAGTTGTTAAAAGGGGTCGAAGATCTGGAAGGCTGATTTGGTGTGGAGGGAAGGTCTAGTCTTGGTCTAGGCCCTAGGGTGAAGCATCTCAAAGAATACTATTGAAAGGAAGAATTATCTTGACTAGGTTTTCCCCTCGAGGGGGTTTTTGCCCTGACATGTGCCTATATCTCATGTCTCTTGTTTTGTGATCTTCACACTCACATAATATGGTAATTGCTTGATGAAAGATAAGATAATAAAGAAGTAAAAGAAGCCAACACACTCACAAGTAATTATCAAGAAAGGAGAATCAACCCCTAATATAATTACTTTGATTTCCAACATATTGTTGATATTTATAGGCTCATAAACATTTGCACTTGCTAAATTGATCTCAAATTTCATTTCAAGATATATCGAATAGTGATAGCCTTACTAATTGTCTCCTAAAACTTGTTATCTCTAACAAGTCTTCCTTAGAAATCATCCTTAGGGACCCTCCCCACCCCCCTTAGCTTAACTAGGAGAGAGCTTAAACGAAGAGAGTTGGGATCAAGTGACAACCCCTTCTCTGAGCATTGCCACAAAGCACACACCTTGTGGGGTTGAGGATTTTTCCCACATTTCTAGGTGTGCAATTTCATGGACAACAAGATGTAAATCGAACTACTACAAAATTCTTCCACATACTTCGCTGGTACGATTGGAAGATTCCTGTGACCAAAAAGAATTTCGTTGTCACTCAAAGAGGTCTTCCTATGTCAGAACAAGAAGATCAAATAAACAAAATACCCAGCTACTCTTCAGATGATACTCCTGTGCCATAAGTTATAACAGTGTGCAAAATGATAGAATTGTGTTAGTAGGGTGGAATCTTTCACCACTGAAATTGACAAAGCGAAAGGGGTCTTAAAACCCTCAGAGCTAATGCTCAAGAAACAAATGAATTGATCCACACTTGATGCTCCAAAATGAATTCATCCCTCTTTAATTTATAAATTTCCTAGAGGGGTCTCTTCTTCGTAAATGATTGAGTAAACTTTACTCCAAGCCCCAATTTTGGGTTTCTTTGCCCAACGGCCCCAAAACTCGCCCAAAATTGGATATTTTGGGGTTTTACCCTTTTTATTAAGGATTGTAGCCTACGAGGATCAATAGGCTATTTCATCCCTTAAGTGATTAATTACTCGGAACATTACATGACCTCTAACTCCAATGGATAAATCCCTTCCAAACATTTGCCTCCCTAACTTTTCATGGTGAAAAATTCAAACATAGATAATAATTCAAATATCAGAATAAATGTGTTTATCACAGAGTTCAATGGATAGGAGTTATCTAAGAATAACATTCACCATTTAAACCTTTTGTTATGAACACAAATATGTATAAAATAAACAAAATAATGATAATAATAATTAATATATTATAATTAATAATTATGAAAGGACAGTCTCAAAAGACATGACTCTTCATGAAAGGGGCATCCTGCCTAGTATGTATACAGGGCCCTCATTTAAAAATAAAATAAATAAGTGAAACAGATAAGATGTACAAAAGGTTGAAATAAATGTAAGCTTGTGAATAGAAAAGGAACAAAGAATTCAAAATGGTATAAATTAGTTAAGTTTGAAGGTGTTCACTGTTCAGCTATATACTTCTTCAAACAAGATCCTAGGTAGACTCTTTTCAAAACTGTGCTGTAGAAGAAAACATTTAAAGGAAGTAGAGCTTTAAGAGAGAAATTTAAAGAAAGAATGGAGTGATGAATTAAAACATTCTATTATTCATACTCAAGACAATGTCCCTCAAAACAACTAGAAACCAATATACAGTCTTAATAAAAGTCATATTGTACAAATATGATACTTACCTTGCGAGAAAGTTCTGCTTCAAATTGAGATCGCAAAAGAGCCAACAACACGACAAACCTTAAACGACATGGCACTGCAAAAGACATTTCAATGTTAGAAGTAAGGAAACTTGCTGAAAAATTCAAAAATTTCCTAATGGTTTCAGGTAAATTTGTAAGGAGACTATAATTTAAGAATAATGGACTCACCCTTGATGTAACTCTGAACTAATTTAGCTGGAAATCTGTATTCTGATGCTGAACTACAAGTTCCAGGCAGAGCCCATTCATTTGTTAGTGCTTCTGCAGAAAGACCAGAATATAATTTGGTCTTACCTTGAGAAAAAATTTTCTCTTTCAGCCCAACGGTGACAGGATTGTTCAAGCTTATTTTTGCAAGATCATTAACTTCCTCATTCAGTGTTGCTGACAAGAGCAAGTTCTGCCTCTGGTACTCATCATCAAAAGACCGGTTATTTTCTGTATTCTCATTGACAAATCCAAGTTTCCCAGCCTCCAACAGGGTCAATATCTCCTTTATGTCTCTACCGAATCCTAGGTCCAAAAGTCTGGTTCAAACATACAACCTCTAAATAAAAGGAATCCCAACATCAACTTAAAAAGAAAAATTTTTTTAAAGGGAACATGATTGAAAAGAATACAGTAAACTACAAAAAACAATTATCAACAAAATAAAGAATTAGGTTTGCTACCATACATACAACAACACTCATCAAATAGGGAATGAGAAATATATACATGGGCAACATCATAGATTTAAACAAAAGTCTATATTCCAAGCCAAGATGTAAGTTTGTAACTGTACATGCCTGTCTGCTTCATCAAAAACCAACCAGCGAAGGCGATTATGAACGAAGGAGGATGTATGCTTTAAGTGATCCAAAAGCCGACCAGGAGTAGCAACTAGAATGGTTATTCCTGAGATAGTAGAGTATGTTAGTAACTTAGTATACAAAACTTTCCAAATTTATAAGCTACTAAACAGTAATCTGCAAAAGGAACAAACCTATGGAAAGATGCCCAAGGGGAAAAGCTTGGGATTTCATAGCCATGCAAACTTTATGAACTTGAAGAATTTTGTTAAAGGCCCTCTAGGTAATTTGGCAGGAAAGTTCTTTGGCATATTTGGGAAGACCTGCATATTGGACAAGGATGGGAGAGTCATTCTGCCCTACCTCTAAAAGGTAACCCCTCTACCTGACACCCTAGGAACGCAGGGGAGTCCTACAAGTGGTTCATCCCATCGACAGAATGAATGGAAGTACACAAGGAGGAGGTGTTTTCCACCAGGGATTATGGTTTCTATCGGGTTTAGACAACAGACACACATGGGAGACTGTCACCTCTGGATCACAGCATAGAGTATTTCATCCTTTCTGTACTCCTTTTTTGCATTCAGCTCTTCTTTTGGGTTTTTGATGCTCTTTGTGAAATGTTTTTATAAAAAAGGCCTTGCAGGGAGACAGGGTTTAATATGTTATTTGTGTAACAAAAGATCCAATTCATTTCTCAGAGTGGTGCAAGTATTGCACTAGGCCCTCTTTATTTTGCATGGCCACATTTTTGTTCAGGCTGAAGTTGGATTTTCGCTCTTCTTTTTTTTGGTTTTTTCTTTCTTCTTGTTAACCCATAACAGGGTTTCTGCAATAGAAGAGAGGCTGTGTATTCTTCCTGACCAGTTGGCCATGGTGGTGACGCACTGATGTCAACCAATCTATGTTCTGAAGGACACAATTACATTATATACCACCTCTATGCCATTTCTGTAGATCAAAGTGCCAGACATTGTGCACAGATTGAAGTCAAGGACCATGTAGGCTGGTGCCACTTGTTCGAGATTCAACTCTTGGGAAGAACACCATTTCCAAGGTCCTACAAACTTGTATGCAGCGGCCTATGGTTCAACTATTTATATAGTTGAACAACACAGTTGGTGGACCATCCTTAGCATTAATCATTTTCTTACAGTAAGCTACTTGGCTCTTGATATTCCTGACAAGTAGAGCTACCCTTACTAGTACTCAACTGTGTAAAGAGCCTTTTCCATTTTTTTCTGAATCACTGCCATGTTACCTCTCTCCATTGAAGGAATGCATGCAGCAGGTTTTATATCCTTTGTTTTAAGTTAAAGTGTTTGGATCAAACAGTAAACATGCAGGTATCCTCCTTTTTTTGTTGAGGGTTTTGTAGTCCCTCATACCCTAGCCTACCCAGATTGTGGAACATGTAGTTTAAGGGGTTAATTACTCTGCCTAGTGAGGCATTTTGTTGGCAACAAAGCTTGAGGTTTGGCAGTCTCAGACTTCGGTCATACATTTTAATAGAAAAATAGAGAGGTAGCATAATGTTTCAACATTAATAGAAGTCTAGTTTCCAATGAAAAGTATTGAATAAAGAAAGCATTAAACATTCCTAGCAGAATTTGCTGAATATGAACTTGCCAACTTAACAAAGATTCAAATAGGTGAGATGAGATGATTAAGAGATATTCTAAAAATGTACATACACTGGCCTCACAAAGAAAGTAGGAGAGAGAATAGGAGAATTATATTAAGATTTTCAGAATGAATGTACAGAAGATTGGATGCCTATATCTATGTGCCATCCTCTTACATAATTGAAGAATCAATTATGATTGAACTACATAAATAGTAATAGGTTAACAATAATATATGTATGACCAATAAGATAAGAAATTATATATGAATGACAAGAAGAAAACGTTGAGATAAACTAAATACAAACTGTTAATATCCAATTAACATAAAATGAATATCATATGAGTGGAATTTTTTTTATACGGATCTGAGAAATGCTATCCTCTTCAAGTAACAAGTAGCCCCTATTTTATCCTAAGATAACAGCTAGAATTCAAATCATGTTTTGCTGGATTCAATACCCTAGATTTAGAAATAAATGACTAAATACTACAAGGAAATAGCATTACCCCATAAGCTTTTCAGATGCAACAATATGCTCCTTTCGTGGTTCATTGTTGGCTCCTTCATCCACTATATCATGTTACATACAGGCACTCTTGCTAGCTCTTTAGAATGAAACCCTCAAAAAATCAAGGTCAAAGAACGTTAATGCATATAACTTTATAAGGGAGAAGATCCTAGTTGGTTAGGATATAATCAACCACAGTAGATTGCCTCCCCCCCCCCTCCAACTATGAAGAAAACAAGTGAACCAGATGAAATTTTGATATCTAGGAAGGTTGTTCAGGGTTGACAACTCATGAGACTCACCAAGGTATAAGATATGATTGTTGTAAGTTGAATGGGGTCACTCTCACTTCATGATTTGACGATGCTCATGAAGACACAGAGCATCATCAAATCTATCATGAAGTCAGAGTGTCATGAAACTCTTATTCAACTAACAATCAAGTGTTTGTGTGTCCATGTGTATAATCAACAAAGATGGAGGCATGACATGCAAAACACAATGAGATTGTGCTATTCTTGATCATAAATTAATCCAAAAAGGAGGGCTTCGTGGATGGTGGTACGGGGGATTTCTTTTTCATCCCTGGCCGGTGATTGAGGTCTTCTACGCTTAGTTGGAGGCAATGCTGTTTTAGCTCATTATTTTTAGTACTATCCCAATTCAGATCTAGGTCTCCCTGTACCAAGTGCACCCCCTCGTTTGCCGGTCTGTCAGCGAGCTTGTTTGCTTTCCTATGGATGTGGGAGGGTGGAGTGTTTGTAGTTTAGGTAGAAGAGAGCCCGTTGACTCTATGGCAGCTGCAAGGCATCAGTTTTTTATGACTATGGTTGTTGGGGTCTCATTGAGGAGGTGGTTGAGCACAGTTATGATGAGGTTGGAACCCCCTTCCACTGTGAGATTGAGGTAGCGATGCTCAACAGCTATCTGGAGTAATTTTTAGAGAGCCTGCAATTAAAACGAGTTATTAGTGTCTGTCCCTTTATATTCTGCAAAAACTTTGAGAATGTTTCCTTGGTTGTGGCCACTACATTCCCTTTGGGTACCCCATAAAAGTTTAGCTTGATGTGATACACACAAAGGTCCACATACATAATAGTTGGGAACACAACCATTCACTCAACTAATCAATACTTCCTAGTGACAATTTTCTAATGATGTCTTCATAATATTGACCTTATGATTTAAAACTAACAAGTCACTAATAAAGTAATAAAGTTTACATCATGCTCACATAATAGTTATTTTATCAGTTATATCAATATGTATAAGTCCTTGATGGAAGCTTGGTGGGCTAGGTCAAGTGGTCAAGTGCTTTGAGCATCATGCAGGTGATCTCAGGGTCTATCCCATGGGCTGATTGTCTTTAATGTGTGCCTCATTCAACATCCCTACTAGGTCAATCACCATAATCAGTACCGACAGGTTTACATTGGGTACCATCCGTGAAATGCAAGGAAGTTCCCCCGCAAGGTTTTCCTTGGATAACATATTGGAAAAAATCAATTGATCAATTATGGGTAAGTTGATGAAACAAAAATGCCATAAGTGTCCATCGTGGACAGCAAAAGTCAAGCAGCCACCACAATGTTCGAAAAAGAGAATATTTACTGCAACTTATTAATCTAATTGTAACTAGTTGTCAACATCACGGACAAAATATTATTCTCAAATCATTATATTCTATCCAATGCAATAACATTTTAAATGAGCATCATATCATCTAGATTCCAATGACACATGTAGAATTGTGCCCCAAACTTGTGGGGTTAAATCAAACTTTATTGTAAATTCTAAGTATACCATTTCATACACTTGTATGGCCTTGGAGTAGCAAAACGGTTTTCTATTTATCATGCCTCCTCCTAGCCATGACTGAAGAAATATGACATCCAGACATAGTTTATGTACAAAAGGTCATTTTCTATTGTATGGTCAACATGTGTCCACGTAAATTGAATATAGCATGTTCAGAATTATATATAACTTAACAATGCAATGCCATTAGCTATTGAGTTTCATGTATATCCTTGAAACAATAATTGTTAGATGTGAAAAAAGGAATAAGGAACTAGACCTTTCTTGATCACTGCTGTGTAAAATTGTAAACAGTCACTACCAATCAACACTTAGAAAAGTTTGATACACAAGTACATATATATTCAATGAAGTGTATTAAAGAAAGTTCAGAAGTGCACATTTTGCTTCTGAAACTTGCATTAAAGAACAAAGGAACATCCAAAATGCAAAGATGAAAATGACTAACCTTTACGCAACCTCGCTTTTTCCTTTGACCGATTCTCACCACCTGTTATATAGCCAGGAACAAGCCAATGGAAGCGGTGCAATAGTTTTTGCAATACTTCATAAACCTGCATACACAATTCCCGCGTTGGGACGAGCAGCAACGCTGAAATTTGATATGTCAGATCACACCATATCAGCAACAAGTAATTATAACTGAAATGATAATAAATGAAATTAAATTTCCAAGAATAACCATAAAGGGTTAAAAGAAATCGAAATAAAGACAGCAATTGTGTTAGACTGTGAGTCCCTAGAAAATCACAAAGTCCAAGACCATGAGTTGTAATCCTTATCTTCATGAGGTGTCATCATGATCCATTGATGAGTTGTGAGTGAGATCTAGAAGATCTGGAAGGTCATACTGATGTAATATAAATTCACATGTTGAGATCAGTACTATACAAATATAATAGAAGGGCTTGAGGCCTTTTCCGCCTTCTTGCTTCTCTTGTCTCACTCGTGCCAATTCTTAACAGTTTGTTCCTAAAATAGCCACTATGTTATATTCTGTCCTAGAATCTATTTTGTCTCTCTTGATGTGGTTGATGGATAATTATTGGATGATGATGTAGTCAATTACTTCATAACTGAATCAAGAGTTAAATCATGAGGTCATCAATATGAAGACATCATCAGGAATTCCTTGTTAGGAAGTACTAATTAGTTGGATGAATGGCCGTGATCTCCAACATCGTCATGTGTGTAAAGCCTCTATGTATATGGAAAAGCCCTCCTTTAAATCAAGTATCATCAAGAGTGCAGGTAACATCATCGAATATTGTATGTCATAACTCCATCTCTGTTGATCACTTTTTTGTATCCATATAAATAAAGCATAAGTTGAATAAGAGCTTCAGTGTTAATTCCTGTATTTATATGAATGTTGGTATTATTCGTTCTTTCTCTTATTTATTTAAGCCATGCATCCATACCATTATTTATTAACTATGCTTCATTATCACTTCCACACTCATAACTTAAAGTGGATTCACATTCAATAGTCGGCATCATTGTTTTGTTAGGAATTTGGCAAGGGGAAATCCCACTAATGATTATAAGCAATGGTGAGGAATGATCCTTGTTACCTCTTCTTCCAACAGCAGTGTTGTTTTTCCACGACACTAGAGAATCTAGGTTAGGGTCTTAGAATCTCTGACACAACCAACTCAAATGCCACAACAACTACTTTGCACAATGGAATAAATTGGAAAATTAACAGTAATTACCAAAACATACACTAGCTATTGTTGAATTTCCATGACTCTGGTGCCTAGGATAGAATCTTAAAATCTCTGATGCTACCAAACCAAGAATCTCAACAAAGCTACTTTGCACAACGAAATATAAATAGCAGTAAATCACGCATGCACAAATATAGACAATTTTTACAAAATATGTACAAAAACTCGATCTTCCTTATATTACATCAACTGAATAATACAACTGTCTAGGTCTCCCATACCAAGGATAGTGGCCCTCAAATATCCAATGGTACAAGAATACAAGATACAATGATAATCTCACTGCTCTAGTGCACAATCACAACCTCAATGTTGTATCTTGTCCTGTCGGTCCTTTGCTCATGATCTGCAGCAACACAACTCCACCTCTATCAATGAAACAAGTCCATCTGCTCACTGAACACAGCTCCACCGGCTCTCACGTTGATCATAAGTCCATCTACACATCAACACATCGAGACTCTGTTTGTGAACAACTCTCTCTGCCCACTGTTGCTCCTCAGCTACTCAGGGTCTTCTTCCCACTATAGCCTTCCAATACTGCTATATGAAGGCTAACATAGGGCAAGAGGGCTTCCACTTATCATTGTTGTATGTCTCTTCTCCAACAATGAACATGGGCTGATCCAATCTGCTCCTCTAGGCTAGCCAATCCTTGAGCTCTCAAACTGCCTCCTTCTAGTAGCTTCTTTCGTCCATCAAAGAGCTACACATAGGCTCAACTTTTCACCCAACACACAGTTGTCCAAGTCTGTTGCTTCTAGGGCTACTCTTGGGTCACCTACACACTGCCCTCCAACAGTCCACAAGGTACCCAATCCAGACTACATCCACATAGCAATAATTTCAACATAAAATCAACATTACCATACATCAAATCTCGTGTGACTCTATTGTGGGATAGGCTGACTGGTTAGGGTATGATAATAGTCCACATCAGCCCTTTCTAATTTCTTCAAATAACCCCCTAACAGTTGTGACTGCCTCTTTCTTAAGTGTTGTCCCACTATCCTTGAATTATGGGTTGTTCTAGTCCTTCAAATAGGGTTGCGACTCCTTCAATATAATGATCTAGTGTTGCGGCTACCTCTGTTCTCAAGAACAGACCTGCGGCATCATTATTTGGAGACAACATGCCTAAGACATATTCAAAATTGACCTAGACTTACGCATTGAGACTTCGGCCTTCTTTGCTCCTACTCAGCCTCAGGAAAACACAAGAACAAAACTGAACTTTCTTCTCTTTTCGAACTTCGGCCTCCCTGCTTGAGTTGTCGCTATCTCAGATTGGTTTACTATGAAATGTTGCTCTTGGATGATGAAAATAACATCACATACACCTAATTATATCCAAAAGAAGGACTCCACGAATTTTTGAAGAGACATGTCTTTTGGACAAGTTTACCTCAAGCCTACATGACTTGATTGTCCAAAAACCCAACGTTATCTTCAAAAATTCACATCTCATCAAGGACATCTCGAATTTTGATGATTCTCGAAGCGTTGTGTCAGGCCAGGGTAACTCCAGAATGAGCGAGAGAAACTGATATATTATTCATTTAGCTAATACATATTTATATATACAAACATGACGGATCAGTTCATCTTCTTGATGACTGTCCAGTTCACCCATCCGTTTCGGATTAGGTGTCAACACTTCCAAACTCTTGATCATCCTTGAATGTCATTTTGTTGGTTGCTAATCCTTGTCTTGCACATAGATTAGTGTATGGAGTTCTTAAAAATCATAAATAAATAGAAAAGAAACACAATTAAAACAAATTCAAGTGAACCAATCATGTACTTGAAGTGCCACCATGCTATTAAGACCCTACTACCACCGAGTTATATGTTCACACAAATTAGGCCTCTCTTCTTTCATGAATCAATCTAAAAGAAAACAGACTTGCAAAGAAAAATAAGGAAACAACAAGGCTTTGGAGCAACCTGACCAAAGTGGACGCAGAAATTCTTACCTCTCATCTTACTGTTTTATCTTCGCCCCCAAGTTGTCCTTGTAACTAAAATCATGCAAAAAACTTGTGAAAGAAAGTATGCTCTAATCCCTTTAGCTCCTCCCCGACAACGACACCAAAAATGTTGGTGGAATCATATGTACTCTAATTCCAACATTTAATTATCAAATCTGGGATTGTAAGACTTAGAGATGCAAGCATAAGAAATGCAGGATTAGAGTCTAAGTTAATTTAGTTGAGAATAAAAATCAAACTTTAAAAACTTGAAAGGAAATTTTATTCTAAGCCTATTAAATAATAAATTAACCAAGCACCAATCACATTCTTAGATCTAAATTATAATGTAAAATAGGTTCAAAGGTAAATGCTTCAATCACAATAAAAACTTGAATCTCCCTATTCTATTCTTCACACACCCTTCAAAACTAAATAACACTACTCAAGGAAAGAAATCCAATAAATAACATGCAATCTAGAAACTACTATGTTTCTGCGAATTAACTAAATCGTGTCAAGTCTTTCCATTTACTAGCTCATGAAGTACGGAAGATGGAACCTTGACTTGTTCTTGTAGCAACACACTTGAAACATAAATCTCAAAACAATTCTACAAGGAATTGGAAAGGAAACAATTCTAGAAATTCAATAAACAAATCTCAATAAATTTTAAAACTACCCTAGAGCAGGCTACTTGTAATGACCTAAGAAACCCGATGCACCACACACCTATTAAATTCACACAAGATCAATCATACAAGACAATCACTTTATCACATATATACAAATCTAATTAACCATACACATTCCACACTCTGTTTTCATTGTATGAGCTTGATTGTAACATAGGTACAAAATCAGAAAACTATATTAACATACATAATAAAACAAGTACAAAAACAAGAAATATAAACTAATAATGTACAATAACTTACCAAGTTGGATCAATGGGCCCTTTCTCACACCAACAAGGTAGCTAAAAATTCACAGGATTAAATGCTTCAAAAACGCAATGAATCATCAATTGTGACTTTTATTAACCTTCGACAAAAATACAATTTACAAAGAATTCCAAATGATGATTTCTCTCCCTTACAAAAATTCAATTACAAACTCATGATCCCCTTTATTAATCCTATGAGGCTCTATTTATACATAAGAACCAGTGAGTAAGGATAGGACCCAATCTCCTAAACTCAAAAAATGAATTTACAACTTTAGAGGAATATCTTAGAAATTTGTTATTTTGTTGTTGTAATTTTATACAAATTGGTGTTAAAGAACCAACCATATCTTCTCGACCATGATGTATTTTGGAGAGCTGTTTCTATGGAGCCTAATTTTACATATTGTCAAGAAAAACCTCTCTTGGAATTTCTTGATTCAATTCCATGGCCTTGAAAGTCTTCCCCGAAGTTGTCTGTTTAGATGCTTCTTCAAATTTGGGTTTTTTAGAAAATTTGTACAAAACTGCTTCAAGGAACCAGCTGTAACTTTGAAACCGTATGGAATATTTGGAAATAGTTTGCATATAAGTAAATTGCTATATTGTGCAAAAACCCATTTTCCGGATACTTGAGATTCACCACCATTTGTACAGAAATCGAGGCAAAACATGGCAGTTTCAAAACTGTTACCTATTTTTGGCTCTAGCTTAAATCATGCGCTAGGATCCCACATGTGTGAGATGGGTATATTCCAAGGGATGTACTAGCATATTAGGTCCATGTGACACCTAATTTGTCATGCTTTGAGAAAGAAAAACATATTTTATAATTTTGATTTTTTCTCCATTAATGTAAGTGTAGAAACTGGAACCGAACTGCCAGATTATTACTGAGTTAGTACATAAGCAAAATCTTCATACCCGAACATGCTTATTGTCCACATAATCACATTAGTAAATAATCATTGATAAAATCATGTTAAAAACACATTTATCCATTAAAAATATAAGAAATCCATCATCATTAAGCACAAGGTAAAAGAGGTATATTTAGCGGAAATTGGTGGTATAATTGCTATAAAAGGTGTCATGAATGTGGGAATATGGCTTATTAATGGAAACTTTATATAATGGATAGTATGACATATTTAGAGCCCAACAATGCCTTCTCTCCCGAACCAACTGAACTGATAGGACTGATCGAGTTTCAATACAATATGAGCTCCACATTCGCATATCCCATTTGATGAAACACTGTCAAAATAACCCACGGTCATGGATGACCTAATCTCCGTGTAGTTGCATAGTCTCCTCTGTGGCTTTGAGAACCAAGGCCTAATCTCCTGGAAATATTTCAATATCTTCAAGTTGGTATTTCTCACATTTGGAGCAATATTTTCAAAGATTTTGGCATTCCTGCTCCGTCATATACCCCAAACGATATAGAAGGGGAGGCCCCGTTATTCTTTTTGTCCCGTAATCCATTGAATAAGACACATACTAATAAAAGAACATTCCATCTCTTCCATCGCCCCACCACAAAGGTAGCAAATGCTAGGACCTTGAAAACCCCTTCTCATAAAGTTCTCCCATGCGAGGATCCGATTGAGGAAGACCAACCACATGAAACACTTCAATTTTAATGGAACCTCCCATTGCCATGCTTGTGATAGTTAAGAGGCAGAGCTCGTAAGTTCATTCCCCCGAGTAATGTATGAATAGGTTTCTTTGACCAAAAAATGCCCTGGATACTTGTGCCCTCCCCATGCCAGAATGTCCACCTTCTCAGTGAACATAATGTCCACATGACTGATCTCACATCTATACCGATCCCACTCTACCACAAGAGCCTTCGAGATCCCAAGGTCATTGGAATTCGGCCAACATAGGATGGGATATGTGGCTTGTCTGTGGCTTGCCAGGTGGCTAAGCATGTGGATGCCTAACTGATGTAAGAAGTTGATGATAGGGGCAGGGAGTAAATGTGAGCCTTCAATACCTTTAATGATCGCGAGGCCAACAACAATCTTGTCGCCCTTGTTGACCTCCCAACACAAGCTGCCCATAAGCTAATGCTTAGCTTGCATCATGCTTCTCCATATGAATGAATCATCCTTCTTTTCAAGAGCGCCTTCACTGATCCATACCTTAAGTTACAAGGTATTAAGATATCTCTCACAAACAACCTATTACCATAAACCTGCCCCATTAAATACTTGCCAATTTTTTTTTGACAAATTGTGTATGGTTAAAACTTTTTGTAGCTCTAATGCCCCCATCCTCCAAAGGCCACATTCTGATAGATAACCTTCAACCTAACCAAATGAATTTTATTTTGTTTGTCTATGCCTACCTAAAGAAAGTTAGCTATTATCATATCTATTCTTTTGGTAATCACTTTGGGTAGTTTAAAAAGGTGCATCCAATAAACCGATATACCCTACATGGCATATTTGATCATGATCAGTCAATCTTCTAGGGTCATCCACTTATGATCCCAAAGAGTTTGTTTTTTTAAACTTATTAATTAGCCAATCCCATTCTTGGCACTCATACTTGTTTGGCTTTAGAAGGAAGCCCAAATATCTGAAACCACTAGACAAGTTGCTCACTTAACCTCAAATATATTGGCAATCTCCCATACGACCTCCACTTCCAACCTATCAGTGACGGATTTTGATTTCTCTTTGTTCATTATGAGCCCCGACGCATCCCTAAATCTAGTGCGTATATAGTGAAAAGCCCTCCATTCATTTATACTGATTTCCCCAGTAAAGAGAACATCATCGACAAACATGAGGTGTGTAATCTAAATGCATCTTGTGACTATGCACCCAACAATTGACCCCATTGATCTGGGTTTTCTGATACCCCTGCTTAGCCCATTTATGACTAATATAAATAACAATGACGATAGCGCACATCCCTGTCAAAGACCCCGTGTGACCCTGAATAAGTCAGTCAAAATCCCATTAATGAGAACAACCAGGTTTGCTGAAGAAATACAAGCCATTATCCAGTCTATGAGCCTGCGAGTGAATCTGATTTTGTGTGAAATCAACTTAAGGAATTCTCTGTGGACGCAATCATATACCTTAGTCAGATCAATTCTCATTAGACACGCTGCCAACTTGCATGATTTAATAAAGTAGATACATTCTTAGGAAATGACCACCACATCTTAAATATGTTGATTAAATAAAAACCAAATTATTCCTATATAATGTTTATAGACAACATCTTTTTAATTCAATTAACCAGTATCATCTTATCTCGAGAAAAATTAGAATAAAAATCACTAAATAAAATATAAATATAACATAATCACCAAAATAAAAATAAATAAATAATAATAACATATTATTAAAACATCACTCATGATATCACATAAATAATAATCACAAGCAAAAATAATAAATAATAAATTATACATTATGAAATTGAAACGACTACTAGTACACATCCACCACAAACTTGCATTTAAGCAAGGGGAACCATGACATTGAAACGACTAACGCATATAAACCCGAGCCTTAAACACCCCAAATCTAGTGGAACGATGATTAGAAAATGTTTCCTCTTATTATGTAAAAAAAAAAAAAAAAATCCTTATCCAGTTACTTATCCCGCCCAAAGATAAACGGGCCGAGATCCACGGGGTACTGAGTTCGAATCTCTGGGGCTTCACAATGCTCTGCATATTCGCTCCCACCACCTCGGCTTCCATGGTCGGGACATTCCCGGGCACAGACCCGCAAAGGAGGCTTTTCCGACGAACAACGCCAAACCGATGCCGATATCCTTCTTTGATGAAAAGAAAGCTGCTCAGGCAGACCACAGCCACCCTGGGATCGAATCTCGTATGCTCCCACTCCAACCCCCAGCCAATGAGTTTTGCAGTCGACAATGTCGAAGACGAGCGGGAGTTCGTATCCTGCCGCCTCCAAGAAAAGCCTCATAGCGTCAAGAGGCGCCTCGTGATGGGGTTTATCTCGGCGCTCTTCTGCGCGCAGAGGAACTACGGTCACGTGGCTAGGGCTGCGGTTTCGAAACGCGTGAGGCTAAAAGATGTGGAGAATCCCAAGCTCCAGGAGGCCCTCAGGGCTGCCGTGGCTGGCGATCTGGAGAATTCCGAGAGAATATTCACGGAGCTCATCGAAGAAGACCCCGAGGATGCCAGCGTATGGTCTAACAGAGGGAGCGTGAGGCTTTCCATGGATAAATTCGATGAAGCTACCAACGATTTGTCTCAGGCCATCAAGCTTGCGCCCGAGGCATCTGTACCTTTCCTCAACCGCGCCATAGCATACGAGGTGTTGCGCTCACCATGTGGCCGCCTGATTTTTTCAGCATAGCATTTATGATCTTAATTGCTATCTTTTTCTCCTTTCAGCTGTCTAGAATTGAGTGCCGAGTTGATATTTCTCCGGATTTGCTGTATGTAGTCTGAACAAGTTTTCAGGACCTCTTTGGTCTGAAATAAGTGCAACATCTGTATGATATAATTTTTTTGGATTGAAATGCTTCCACTGAACACCACTAGGAAATGACAACTAACTATCCCATGTGAGATACTACAATAGGTGCTACACAGGTGGCGAACATAACGAACCTTGACTGAGCAACAGAAATTAGTAGCATACCGCTTTCAGCAACTAGACTAGCCCCATAGAATAATCTTTGACCAGTTGCCATTTATAAATTTATTCATTTCTTTGATGAATTTAAAGAATAGGTACTTTGCCACGCCTGATTGTCCGATGCCATTGAATTCAAGATTTACCCAAAATGACAGAATGTACAAAATGTCCTTCTGGCCTCCTTGTAGTCATGTCCTTCTGGCCTCCTTGTAGTCACAAGGAGGCCAGAAGGACATTTTGTACATTCTGTCATTTTGGGTAAATCTTGAATTCAATGGCATCGGACTTGGCTTCGGTTTGTCCCCCGAATCAAGAGTTTGCTAAGAGTTCTGAGCAAGACTGCACATAAAAAATATTACAAATACACTTCTAAAGAAGTCAATTCGGTAAAACTTGCGAATTTAATTGGCAAATACACTAGATTTGTCAAAAAATATTGGACTAATGGGCTGGACTCGAGTCGACTTGCAAATCCAGTAAAATTTCAAACAAGCTAGACTCCGGAGTTGAGTCGACTAGCCAAATTTGGCAAGTCAACTTGGGCGAAGTTTGCGACGTTGCGTTTGACGCAGAAGTCTGAGTAAAACTTTCAAACTAGACTCGATGACTAACTTTGTCAACGATCAACCGGTTGATTTGATCCTTATGGGAATGCACTGAGTCAGAGTTGCTGGTGCAAGTAGATTCGTCTAAGTCTGGTAATTAAGCTGACTTTATCCTTTTTGGGTTAGGAGCAAGTAATAGTTATGTTGCTTCTAACTTGGTTGGTTTAGTTGGATTTTGGAACCTAAGTCACCTCGTTCGTGTTTGAGTTCACGGACTTTGAAGTTCAACAAAAGTTTGATAGTTAAAATTTTGTGGATAAAGTTCAGCATTAAGTTTGACATACGAGAAATTTGAAAATATATAAAAATATATAATTCTATATTGTCATGAAACACATATGGTAGAAATAAAAATAGCATGCCAAGTTGGCAACACGATTAATCATTAAACATATGTTTCGAAAACACATCTTGTTCAAAGTCTAGAAACAAGTTTATGAAGCATAATATTAAAAACATGAACATAACATAGAAAAGCTTTAGAAAATTGATAATGCAAAAAGAAAAATGAAATGAGAACATAAGTTTTATTCTTGAGGTTCCCGTGGCCTACTTGTTACAACAAAAGGTTATATATCATCAAGAGCACCAGGGGTTGTGAATCCACTAGAAGCATGATCACCACTAGATTCAACATTAGCTTTATCACTCTCAATCTGAAAATAATCTTCATCCCTTGATGTATCTAGAATAAGATTGATCCATTGAGTAGAAGAATTGGATGAATATTTAGCCACATTATTTAAAGGCAACTCAAGTTATTGCAATCATGAACAAGATCTTCTAATCTCCAAATAACAATCTATTTCTTTTTATGGAATGAATATGGTCAAAGGAACTCCAATTCCTTTCACATGCTAATGCATTTGATCCCTAGCTTAAGGCACTATAGGGTGCCTGATGCATAAAGTCCCACCATATTTCTGGATCGCTTATGCTCCTATCATACTTTGCTGCTTTTGTTCCAAATATCCCTTCTAGAATGTATGCCCTCAACTGAGATCTAACCAAAGTTGCAATTGAGGGATGTAGATTTAGCTTGTCTATAGCCTCATAAAGTCCATTCATGACTTCTTCATCTTGATGTCTTCATATCCCAAACAATCTAGGGTCCAAATAACATGTGGTTGCATGTTAAGGACGATGCATCATCCATCTTCCATCTTTGATCAATTACCTCCCATATCTTTCACTAATCAACTTCCACATTATTAAAAATCACTTGCAATGGCTTCGTTGCAATGATCCATGCTCTTATAAACAAAACCCATGCGTGGTTTGTCACCATCAACCATGCGAAACACATCAACGATCGAACCACACATTTTTAAAATCTTGTCAACAATTTCCCAAAAGCTACTGCTAAACACTATTTGTTCCACATTTTCTTCCTTCGTTTCTTTTGAAAGGTGAGATCTCTCACACTCAGTAGTGCAAAAAACAACTCTTAGGCTTGTTTTTTCCTCAACAACTCTTTTTAGAGTAATACAAAAGGTGTCAAATCTTGTATCACAAGGCATCAACAACTCTTTAGATGCATTTTTCCTATCAAAGTGAGATGATAGTTGATGATGAAGTTCGTAGCTATTTTGACTCTTCAAATTGTCTCATTGAACTAAGGAAATTTGGCTAGATCATGCAACAATAAATCCAAGTGGTGAGCTGCACAAGGGGTCCAATAAATATTTGTATACTTCTCCATAATCATCTTCCCTGCACCACCACAATTTGATGCATTTCCTTGGACAACTTCGACCATATTTTCCTCCCCAACCTCTTGAGTTACTCCATCCAAAATTTTGGAAATAAATTTTGTTATCTTCACTTGATCCATTTCATTAAATACATAAAAAAACCCCTTGAGGACAATAAACAAGCACATTGATCAATGGTGCATCTTGTATACTTCGAAGGCTATTCAACCTGAACCAACTTGTTTGTCACTTTGTCTCTTGTTTTCTTTAGTAAAGTGGCCCTTAAAGCCTCAAATCCGGGAGGAACATAGCCATTGCCAAAATCAATGGTCTTTTTTAATGCATTTTTAAAATAGGGACTTTCGGCCACATTAAAGGGAATTGCACATGCATAAAAAATTCTGCAATAACATCATCAACTTTTTGTTTCTCCATAGGTTCCCTGAATTGATTTAATGTTATGGTTCCACCTATTTTTGTTGGAGTAGAACTTGAGGCACCAATGATTGATGCAAAATGAATGGTGTTTGAGGAAGGCATCGCAATCTCCCTCTCGATTTGCTGCCTTTTCTTCTCCCTTTTTTACCTTTTCATCTTTAAACTGTAATAGTCTTCTCCACTTCATTTTTTCACTCCTTAGATATCTAGTGCAACCTTCAACACCACTTCAACTTCCATTGCTAATACTAAGGAGGTGATCCACTGCTCTTGTTAAAGAGCTAGTGAATTGATATCCACATAATTGACATAAAATATCTTTTTCTTCTCTTTTGACATATTTCCATGCCTCAACAATTGATTTTGAAGGTGCCATTGAATGAAGCCTAACGGTTCTGCATTTTCAATTTTTTATTTATTTACGTTAATTAGTTTTAAAAATGAAACTCTAAAAGGACCAAGGTTCTGAGCTAGTAAGTAGTGAGACACTGAGATCTATAGTTTAAAGACTAAAACATGCATATTGACTAAAAAAATGCATTTGAACACTGGAACTAAAACTGAGAATTTGGAAAGCTTTGTTGCTCACTTAGTGATTACTGATTTACCCACTCACATTGTCTGCTCCAACATCCACTATCACTGAACACTAATTTATGAAAATTAGAATTTCATCAAAACTTATACCAAGAAAATAAAAACATTTAAAATGACAAATATAAAAAAGGGATAGAACACATGCATCATGCATGAGGCCACAAATTATGTACGAGGCTATGAGCAATCGGTCCTATCACCGTTTAAAACAACATATTAAAAATACTAAAATAAATGATTAAAAAAGCTTTAAACTCTGGTTTGATCAATACAATGATCAAAGATACACTTGTCCTTGTCAAATAAGGAGGGATACAATAGTCATCTTCCTATAAGAATGACTTGCATGATGATAGTAATCCTCATGAATGACCTAGAGACCATAGAGAAGTACTTCTACACAATTATCATTCAACTTATAAGACTTATATGTCCACAAATGTGTGTGAAATGAAAACAAGCTAAACGATTGAAAGATGGAACTAGAGATAAGGGTTAGTAATTCAACATTGAAAGTTAGACTTTTTAGTAGGAGATTTGACTTCACGATTTGGAAAATATTAAAGAATAATAACAATTTAACAAAATATAGAAAGCCAAAGAAAATCATGTGAGTTCTAAAAGGAGAATGCAATTGCCAGTCCAATTGCCTTTGGTCAAACTCAAAATCAATTGGACTAGAATCAAAGACTTCAACAAATTGAACCATTGAACTAACCTATTGGGCTGTGTTTGGACTCTTGTTAATTTTAGTTAACAATGGTATGTTCTATGCTTAGCATAATTACTTCAATGCTCTTTAACCAACCCAATAACAATTTGCAATTTAGATTTCCAGTAGCAATCGCATTACCCATTAATCACATTGACAGTAAAAGTAGATAGAACATAAAACAATATGCAGAAGACAAGCCAAGACAAGAGGACACCAGATTTGGTGGATGCCAGGGAAAAACCCCAATGTGGGGAAAACCCTTTGATCAATTCTTCTTATTATTATATCAAATTTTAGCAGAGAGAGAAAGAGAGTACAAAAATCAAATTGACTTGCCCAATTCAAAGTCAAAACAGTCCTGTCAATTTCTGCAGTCAACTACAGTCAAACTTTAGCCCTAACCAAAAAGTCATCGCTGGTCAAGTCAATAATAAATCATCCTCAAAACAACTCGGTCTTCTTCAGTCAAACTCGGCCAACTTGGTCTTCTTCAGTCAAACTCGGCCTGATCAGGAGGTCAAAGTCAACCCAAAACAACTCAGTCAAATTTGGTCAAAGGAGAGAAAAATTGTTGTAATTTTTTGCGGTCAAACTGCAGTCAACCTTGAAGCCAGCGTTGGTCAAATTGCCCAGATTCCCTCAATTTCTGTGCCCAAAAAATGCGGCCTAAAGAGACAAAAAAGATCCTCCAAAAATTGTAGTCAAAGTTGGTCAACGCTGGTCAAACTTGGTTTTTAGTCTAAAATTTCGGTCCTGCAATTCAGCCCAGAAAAATCTTCCTTCTTGCGACACGTGTGAGAGAGAGAAGTTGCCCAATAGTTGTACGAACCAATGAGAGAAGGAGAGAGAAGAACATGTGAGTGATGATGATGCCAAATGAGGTGTGAGGTCACTTGTATTTATACAATTTGCTGTGGGTGAAGAGACACATCCATTGGGCTTCTTGAGCCTACATGATGATGTGGTCGACCTGAACAATTTGCACATAAGTGGGCATAAATTCAAAATCACACTTCCGCTTGTCCAAATGAGATGATCTTTATATCAATTTTGGTCCTCTCGAAAAGAGGAATTTAACGCAATCATCATCTCCATCAAATGAGCTGTCCCAAGGTGGAATTTGGCCCTAGTTGCCAATTTTAACACTCCCTCTCAACTAGGGAGAATTCCACCTGCCAATCCATTTGTCGTCATCGATCATCATGCCATCATGTTTTCTTGTATCATCTTTGTCATCTCATCTCTGCTTTGCTGAATCATGATGTAATAATGAAGAAGAATTGATCGAGAGTGAGTCACAAGACCTTGCCACTCTCCACTGACAAAAGTCAGTCTAGAGGTAGAACCTCAATTGATCCCAGATCAAGTTGTTGAACACTATGCATTCTAGACATAGGGAGTATGGCAGTACATGATGCGTCCATCGGTAGTGCTATGGTCCCTATCCACTTTTCCCAACTCATTGGCCAGATGAGAGGTACTTTCCATGAGTCCCGTACTACATGGGTAGGATGTATGCTGGGGCATCAACAAGAGAATTTGAACCACTCATCCTATGCATATGTCAATCGCAGGGGAAGGTGAACCACTCACCCTACATACATGTGTCCGCAATCGTAGGGGAAGGTGAACCACTCACCCTACACACACTTCAACCATCATGGGGTATCACAGGGGAAGGTGAACCGCTCACCTTGAACACAACGCACCAATAGGGGAAGGTGAACCACTCACCCTAAGGTCGCTCATAGCTCCAAGAAGTATCCCAAGCCCCTAGGAGCTCCTAGACCTCAATGTCCAACTGAAGCGGGACTGTCATGGGAGGGTCTTTCCATGACTCCAAGTTCCTCTCGGAAGGTTAAGAATTTGACCTTCCCTAGTGCTTCATGAGGATATCTGCAATCTGCTCATCAGTCTTGGTGTGTTGGAGCCTTATTGCTCTTCGCTGTACCATATCACGGATCAAGTGGTACTTGATATCAATGTGCTTGGAGCGGTCGTGGAACACAAGATTCTTTGAAAGGCGAATCCCACTCTGGTTATCACAGAAGATCACGATGGTATCCAACATGTGCTTAAATAGTTCACTGCAGAGCTTCCTTAACCAAACAACTTCACAACAGGCCATACTAGCTGCAATGTATTTGACCTCGGCGGTGCTTAGAGCAACCGATTTCTGCTTCCTGCTCATCCAAGAAATTGAAGCAGACCCCAATGAGAAGCAACATCCAGACGTGCTCTTACGATCCACCACACTGCCAACCCAGTCAGCATTATTATATCCATGTAGCCTCAAATTCCCGACAGTGTATCTCAGTCCATAGTTGATTGTGCCACAGAGATATCTCACGAGATTCTTAGCAACAATCCAATGTATTTGATGAGGCTCGACCATAAATTGACTCAATGTATTCACAGCGAAGCATATGTCTGGACGAGGGTTTACCAAGAACATCAGGGCCCCCATAAGTTGTTGATACTCGGAAGGGTTTGCCAGTTCGGGCCCAACAACACTTCCACATAACTTCTTGAAGTTGAGTTCCATCGGAGTAGACACAGACTTGCAATCCACTATCCCATATCTCTCGAGCAACTTCACAGTGTATTTTCCTTCAGAAAGGAAAATCTTACTTGACTTTTGCCAGACCTCCAGGCCTAAGAAGTAATGCATCAGACCTAGGTCTTTCATCTCGAACTCGGAAGCCAACTCCCTCTTGCATTGATAGATGAGAGGGTTTGCACCTGTCAGAAAGAGATCATCTACATAAAGGACCAAAATGAGAGGCATGTCCTTTTCAACCTTGAAATATAGGTTAGGATCAGCTTCGCTCCTTGTAGTTCCCAGTTTCATAAGATAGCTATCAATCCTCTCATACCAAGCCCTGGGGGCTTGCTTCAGCCCATAGAGGGATTTCTTTAACCTGCATACGTGTGTCCTTCGATCTTGTACTTCGAACCCCTCAGGTTGTTCTACATAGAGTTCCTCCTTAAGCGAGCCATGCAAGAAAGCAGTCTTAACGCCCATTTGGTGTAGGCTCCATCCTTAAGAGGCAGCAGGTGCAATAATAGATCGAATAGTGGTATATCGGACAACCGGTGCAAATATCTTGTCATAGTCCACTCCTTCCTTTCGAGAGAAGCCTCGAGCAACGAACTTGGCCTTGTATTTTTCAGCACTCCTATCAGCTCCATGTATAATTTTGTAAAGCCATTTAGAAGTGACCAAAACTTGTCCTTGGATCTAGGCACCACATCCCAGACATCATTCTTCATGATTGACTCATACTCCTCATTCATCGCATCTTTAAAACTTGGTGTTTTACGGCTTCCTCAAATGTGCATGGTTCAACTTGAACAATAGTACTCATAGCAGCCAAATAACCTTGATACGTGTTCGACTTCTTACTTTCACGGAAAGTCCCTCTTGGAGCAATATTTCTCTCAGCATCATCGAGAGTATCTTTGAGCCATAGTGTACGCTTCCTTGAGGTAAAGGTATCACCAGGAGGTGGATCGATAGGATTCATTGGACCTTCAACATCAGGCATAGGCTCATCTGTCAGAGGTTCATCTTGTTTTTTGCAGCATCATCGTTATTGTCCTTCTTTGGAATGGGGAGATCTCGGGCCTTCCCAAGGGAAAAATCTTCATCGAAGGTGACATCATGGCTTATTTCCACTTCTCTTTGACTAGACACATAGATTCTATATGCCTTCGAAGTTTCACTTAAGCCCACAAATGTTCCTTTCTTCCCAAATGCTTCTAACTTGTTTCTTTTCTCTTTAGGCACATGAAAATACACAGGACAACTAAATATTCTAAAATGAGAAACATCAAGTTTCTTACCAGTGAAAACTTCTTCGGGAGTCTTGAAATCCAATGCTTGATGTGGGCTTCTATTTTGAACATATACGACAGTGTTGGCAGCTTCTCCCCATAAGAACATCAGTAGGCCTTGGTTATGAAGCATGGCACGGGTGCCTTCTATGATTGATCGGTTCTTCCTTTCAGCAACACCATTTTGCTCAGGAGTGTATGCAACGATTGTCTCCCTCTTAATGCCAGCCTCTCTGCAAAAGTCATTGAATTCGTTTGATTCATATTCGGTTCCATTATCGGTCCTCAATATTTTGATCTTCTTCCCTGTTTGATTTTCAACCAAGGCTTTGAAAGAACAAAACCATTTGAACACTTCGTCCTTCTTCTTAAAGAAATAGATCCACGTTTTGGGAGAGAAGTCATCCACAAAAATTGCATAGTATAAGTATCCTCCCAATGATGCTACAGGCAACATACTAGATAGATTAGAATGGACCAATTGAAGAATGTTGGTAGTTTGACTTTCACTTGAAGGGAATGGTCCCCTTGTATGTTTTCTAGCTACACAACCCTGACAAACTCCTTCATGATCTATATTGAGTTCGGGCATACCTGTGACCATCTTCCTTAGCGCAGCGGTAAGGCTTTGTAATGAAGGTGAGCAAATCTTCGGTGCCATAAGTCGGATTGAAGGGAAGTATCGCAAGTCATAGCTCCCAAAGGACTTCCTCCAGTTTGATAGAGACCTTCAACCCCAAATCCATGTGTAAATGCATCTTTAGGGTTTCTTTGCCAAATATTTACCTTTCCATCAATGAATGCTACCTTGAAGCCTTTATCTTTCATTATAGAAATAGACACCAAGTTCTTCTTCAAATCAGGTACATATAATACTTCTTGTAGATGAAGGGTTTGACCTTGATTTAAGTGAAGAGTGACTGTCCCTATCCCTTTCACGGGGTAGGTGGCGTTGTCTCCAAGTATGATCTCCAAATTAGTCTTCTTTTCAATCAAATTTGAGAGGGCCTCCTAGTACCCAGTGAAGTGCCTTGAGGCACCACTATCAATCAACTAATGATCCAAAGTGTCTGGAGGAGTGGCAGTAGTGAGGGCTGAAATAAGATAAAATTCTTTTTGTTTTTCTACAACATTAGTTTCATCATACCTGGAATTTCTTGTCCTTTTGGGAGGTCGACCATTACCATATTAGTCTTCTTTTCAATCAAATTTGAGAGGGCCTCCTTGTACCCAGTGAAGTGCCTTGAGGCACCACTATCAATCAACTAATGATCCAAAGTGTCTGGAGCAGAGGCAGTTGTGAGGGCCGAAATAAGATAATATTCTTTTTGTTTTTCTACAACATTAGTTTCATCACACCTGGAATTTCTTGTCCTTTTGGGAGGTCGACCATTACCATATCGAGCAACGAGAGCATTCCTCTTTCCTTTTTTTGTTGAACCTGTTGTTCCTTTGATTGCCATTGCCTTTGTAGTTGTTGTTGTCATCATCCCTTGCAATATCCTTCTTGTGAGGACACTCTCTAGCATAATGGCCAAACTTGTTCGGATTCTAGCACCTTCCTTTTCTTCCTTCTTTGAATCCTTGCTTGAATCCTTGACCTTGTCTCTTTGGACCAACATTGTTCTTCCTCTTTGCATGAGCGGAGAAAGCAGTACATTCATTTCCATTTGAAGGTTTGTCTCTCTCTATCATCCTCGTTTCTTCTTGTGTGCATCTAGCTAATAATTCATCGAAACTAGGAATCCTGTCATTGTTAAGAATAGTGGTGTTAAACACATCCCATGTTCTTGTGAGACCTCCAAGAGCAATGATAGTGAGCTCCCTATCAGCAACAACTTCTCCAATATATAGAAAATCATTCTTGATTTCGGTAATCCTTATGAGGTAGGATTGGATGGACTCCCCTCTATCCATCTTGATGTCCTTCAACTTGTTCTTAAGAAAGAGGATTTGATTTGCATTGTTTACTTTAAACATCCCTACCAACTTATCATACATCTCCTTAGATGTTTCCAAATCAGAAATATAGGCAACCAAATGCTTTTGAATGGAATCAATGATAATTCTTTTAGCTTTGACCTCACATTTCTTGTATTTTGTCTTTGCAGCAATAGGTGCATTTGAAGGAGGCTCCACTACTCTTCCCTTTACATAGTCCATAACATCATTCTCTTCCAAAGTCAAATCCAAAGTCATCTTCCATGCATGATAGTTGAATTTGTCCTTGAGCTTATCCTCGGATTGAAGTATGATGTAGTCGTCATTGAAGCTAGACCAATATTCTTGTCCAACAACTCTTTTCTTAGTGATTACTTTTCCCTCTCTTGCTTGGGCTTTGTCTTAATCTGTGCTCTGATACCATGTTAATTTTAGTTAACAAATGTATGTTCTATGCGTAGCATAATTACTTCAATGTTCCTTAAGCAACCCAATAGCAATTTCCAATTTAGATTTCTAGTAGAAATCACATTAAGCATTAATCACATTGACAGTAAAAGTAGGTAGAACATAAAACAATATGCAGAAGACAAGTCAAGACATGAGGACACCAGATTTGGCGGATGCCAGGGAAAAACCCCAATGTGGGGAAAACCCTTTGATCAATTCTTCTTATTATTATATCAAAAGTTTAACTGAGAGAGAGAGTAGAAAAATCAAATTGACTTGCCCAATTCAAAGTCAAAACGGTCCTGTCAATTTCTGCAGTCAACTACAATCAAAATTCAACCCTAACCAGAAAGTCAACGCTAATCAAATCAACAATAAATCATCCTCAAAACCTAACCTAATTTAAGGTGAATTTAATGATTTTGTTCAATCTCGTGTTTGAGTTCATGTTTGGCATGAGGTGTGGCTTGAAGTTTGGTGAACCTAACTGAACAAGTTCCACACTCTATGAAATTCGGTGAACATCGAACTTCATCGATTTGGTTCACCGAACGCGATGACTTAGATTGGAACTAAAAGGAAAATCAGTGAAATAATAAAAACCTGTACATTAGATATGAATGGATTCAATATTTTTTTAGATTTGAACATCATGTTGTTTTAGATTGTCATAGCAAGATTTTTACATGTCTTATTGAAGAGGGGAATAAGAGGTCAGTGAAAGGTATTTCAAGGCCATATTTCTATATTGCAAAGTACAACTTTGCAAGTGAAGAAATGCGTTTGAAAAGGGTGTCAATTGTATGTAGCCCATGCGGAAGACCCAACACAAGACAGTCCAAAGTCTTATGGGCTTTTCAGTATTGCAAGAATTTGAAGATTTGTTTGAAGAAGTACTAGGACTATGACCAAAAAGAGACATTGATTTTTTTGTTCATTTGGTGCCTATCGCTGCCCCAATCTCCAAGATTTCATATAGAATGAGTACATCAAAATTGAAAGAGCTGAAAATGCAGTTAGAATTGTTAAAGAGGGCTATATACACCCAAGTGTCTCTCATTAGGGAACACCGTTAATCTCTGTAAAGAAGAAAGTTGAAAGTGTAACACACGCCCTCCCAATCCCCTCCAAAAGATTGGTTAGAAGGAGGTGGTTACCATGCTGACTTAAGATCCAAGGTGCAATTATGGAAATGGGGTTTAAAAATTTCGATCTTCTGAACTAACTTAAAGCCTCAAACAGACATCACCGTTGCATCCGTCTCGTCAAGACAATTCCGACGATATAAAATTTTACCTCAATCCGACCTTCGGATCGAGAGCTATGACCATTTGAATTACTTACCAAGTTACGAATCAGAAATCACCATGTCATCAACTTTTCCACGTGGCACCCATGTTGCTACCCTAGCCACCCTGTTGGTGCCACTTGGTAGTGGTATAATGGTTGCCAACCCGTTCATGGAATTAGTCTACATTTAAATGCGCATATATATATGTGTGTGTGTGTGTGTGTGTGTGTGTTGTTTTTATTAGCTGACCCATTTGTGCCATAAAATATGCATTCATGCACTTATTCGATGAACATCAATTGCCGACAACATTCCCGTATCCTGGCCTATGTTACTCTACGCTTCCTCTCTTGCGCACTTACAAATGCTTCAAGGTCGGTTTTCTGGGCTAACCTATAAGGTGGGTCCTCCCTTGCGCCAATGGATAAACCACTGGGCTCACTTGTATGCTAATGTAGCTCGAGGTTACGTCATCCTGCTCCTTTCAATATGCGCTCCGCTTTATACTTTTGGGGAAAAGCCTCTAGGCTTACGTGTCCCAATGGGTCCAATTCCCCGCGTGGTCAATACTCCTGGTTGGTGCACCAACTCACACCCTCAATTAACGACTCTGACAACCTTGCTCCTACCATGGTAGCCCGACCTTCTTCTTTGCAATTCTCTGTGGCTTCCGAGATGTGACCTTCGGGCTTACGTCGTCTTGTGCTCTTGCCTAACCGTTGATTGCCCTCGCTCAATCTCGACCCTTCATTATACTAGCCTTGCGCTCGGTCATGCGTTGCGGTCACATGACTTGTTACTGATCAAACTAGCAGGGGTTCCTAGAGAGCAACTCCTAGATCAAGTGGCAACAATGGAGCAATAACCCACTGTCACCTCAGCGAAATCTCCCTGCTCTTTATGAACTTTCACTAATGGGAGGAGTCCCAATATTAGGGAAATCGGGGAGATATATGAATGGTGCAAGGTAGTGATTCCAAGAGCCTATTCAAAGGAGAGAATCTAATGATAGGGATTGCTTGCTTTTGAAGCAAGATTAATGACTCTCAAACAAGGGCAAGAAGGAGACCTAGACCTAGGGTTGAGGAGTATCTCTTGGTAAGAAGTGCCCTAGACCTAAGAATCTTGGAATAATAGGGTTTCTAATCAATCCTTGTGAAATTGGAGTGTCAAGGTTGCAGGACC
The DNA here is from genome assembly GCA_000404065.3 of Pinus taeda. Lineage (NCBI taxonomy): Eukaryota > Viridiplantae > Streptophyta > Pinopsida > Pinales > Pinaceae > Pinus > Pinus taeda. The sequence goes on from APFE030424880.1 coordinate 60,747, forward strand.
ACAAAGAAGCCCTAGTGGACCTAAACGAGGTCAAGGGTGTGGGGTAGAACTTCAAACAAGTGGAATTGACCAAGTGAGGGCGGAGGAAAGGATCAAAGAGGTAAGAATCAACTTTAATGTTCAATGTAATGATCCTTGATGAAGCCACTAACCATAGGCAAATTAGGGAAATGATTTTTTAGTTAGGGCTTGGGATATCTTGAGATTTCGCTATAGAAATAGCCTCAAATGTGGAGGATCTCTAGAGGACTCACTAGCACAACCCTAAACCAATTTTCATCGATTTTTGATGGCTACAATAGAATTCTTATGATGCTCTAGGGAGCCTACTTTGGGTTAGGGTTTAGAAAGATAAGAAAGGAGGTGAGAATGATTTTCGTTTTGTGATCACCTAGGACTAGATTGTTGATTTGTGGTAGCATCGGATGTGCTCTAGCCATGAAAATTGGTGGAAGGACTAAGGCGCATAAGATCTCTAAGACTCAGAAATGGTTTGGGGAAATTCCACCCGGTTGGAGAGATATTAAAATAATTAATATTTTTAATGGGGTTCCTAAGTCTAAACTCAGGAAAATTAAAATATTAATGGGTATTAATATAAAACTGGGTGAGAATGTTCTAAATGACATGGATCAAGCCAAATCTAATCTTAGTCGTTGATTAGAGACTTAATCTCGGCTGTTGAAGACTCAACAGGAAAAGTATAAGAGGAGGCTTGAAGGTCAGTTGGAGACACACCAAGTTGATCAGTCAGTTCTATTTTCTGGAGCGGGGTTTGTTGAGAGAATTGAACTAGTGATCTGTTGCAGCGAGGGACAGTTTGGCACGAGGCCGAGAATACATAGCAGAGAGGCAGGGATGGTGCTAGAGAGATAGCGCAAAGCCTGGAGAGGTTGACACAGAGGCAGTTGGGAGCTACGCAGAGGCAATTGGGAGCCATGTAGAGGCTGAAGAGGTCAGCGTGGGTGACGCAGAGGGTCTAAGGGGTGATGCAAAAGCTTCAGTAGTTGTGCAGAGGCTAGCAGAGTTGACGCAGGGCCAAGAGGTAGTGCCAGGAGAATTTTTGTGGGGTAGACTGAGTGCTGGTGAGCCGGGAAGGGTGACGCAGTCCATGCAGAGTGATGCAGAGCAGTAGAGAAACTTGGAGCAGCTTTTGCTGTCCAGCTAAGGCGCTGCCATTGTTGCTATGGGATCATTCATTCGGTGTTTGATCAGCTGGAATATCTGTCTTCGAGGAGAGGTACTACTGCCGAGGGCATTATCTGTTGGGTGAACCATTTCTGGCACCCTAGATGTATTCAAAAATTGCATAATAATAAAACCCTCATATTTGTTGCACTGGTTTTCCCGCTTTGGGTTTTTTCGGGGACGATTGTCCAAAAATAACGGTGTCCCTTGTGTGTTTGTCTAAGTTATTTTAGTTGTTGATCTGTATATGAGTTAAGGTTGCATTTGTGTTCATTTTAGTATTTATATTTATAAATAACTTGTTAATGGAATAAACAAGTAGGAGAAATTAAACTAGATAATGCAGTGGGGATTTCTAATGAGTCAGACTTAGAAATTTCAACATGGTATCAGAGCATTGCAGATCACAGGAGAACTGAAGGCACCAAAAGTAATCTGAAGAATTTGCAGCAGTAGTAGCTGTCTCGAGAGACAGCGTTGTTCTAGAGTAGAAGCGGCAGAGAATAAGTGACGCAGAGGGCCTGCGTCATCATTTCGATCCAGAAGGAGGGTCAGCGCAATGGTAGAGAGGGGCAAATCAGACCTACGCAGTGCTGGTCATCTTTCTCAGCTAGGAAGGATCGATGTTGTGGCTAGGAGGAGCAGATTTTGCTGTTGCCGGGATTACGTAGACCCTGAAAGGCTCTGTTTCCTCAGTTGCCAGGGCTTGGGGAGCTGTGGGCAGATTGTGATTGAGAAGCTGGTGGGGTGCTGTTTCTGTCGGTGCAGAATAATACCTAAGGGGACAAAACCAAGGTAGAGGGAGTCGCTACCTTGACGGATTTCTAGCCAAGAAATCCAGATTCGAGTTGCAGTTGCAAAGAGGATTGGAGAGGAGCAGTTCGACATTTGGCAGAAGGATTTCCAGTAGGGAAATCAGGACTTAAAGGGAGATTTGCAGGAGGGGAGTCGAAACTTAGAGGGAGTTCAGAAGAGAAGCTGAAATGGTAGTGAACAGACTGAGGGATCAGGACAGGTTGGACGGGGCTTCCAACTTTGTCATCTGGAAGGCCAGGATCCTGGTAGTCCTAGATCGACATCGCATCAAGGACTTTGCCTTGAGAACCATGGCTATCTCGGTCGACCCATCTGAGAATGAGCAGTATGAGGATGCAATGGCAAGAGCGAAGTGCATGATCCTTGACGGGGTCAAAGATCATGTCGTACCACATATTGTTGAAAAGAACACAACAAAGGAGATGTGGGATGCATTGAAGACCTTGTATCAGGGCTCTTCCGTGCAGCTAAAGATGCTATTGGAAAATCAGCTGCGGTCGTATCATATGCAGAAGGGGGAGCAGATAGATCTGTTCCTCCTTAGATTGTAGGAGATTCGCGACTAGCTTACTTTCGTGGGGTCTACACTGGATCTAGAATTCATGGTGAGCACTGCTTTGAATGCAGTCTCTGAGGAGTGGGAGACATTCGTCCAAAGTATTTTGGGCAGGGCTACCCTTCTAGGTTGGGAGGAGATGTGGGTGGATCTTCGCCAAGAAGAGATCAAGCGGATGACCAAGGCAGTGAGTAGTGGCAGGGGAGGACAAATCAAGAAAGAGGTGGAGGAGGATGCGGCTCTAGCATCTGTGGGACAGCAGGGGAAGAGGAAGAAGAACGATATCTCCAAGGTGAAGTGTTTCCATTGTGGGGAGCTGGGACATTATGCATCCCAATGTCCCTGGAAGAAAAACAAGGGAGAGACTTCTGACTCCAAGGCAGCTCTAGCTAAGGTGGAGAAAGATGTCGAGACTGATGACGACTGTGCCATGAGTGCTAATGCATCTCTAGAGAAGAGGTGGGGAGATATCGAGTTGTAGTCGGGAGGACTACATACTACGGGCATGATGTTTGAGGTGCCTAGACTCTTGGATCACATCTGGCTACGGGAGCCCTTAAAGACAGTAGCGCGATGACAGGTGTCGGGTGGAGCAAGGTGTGATGGAGCGGCAAGGCAGTGCTAGAGTGCAGAAGTCTGTAGCAGTGCAGTGGAGGTTGCAACAGTGCGAGAGGCACAAAGGTGTTTGCAGCAGCGCAGTGGTAGCAGAGGGGGCACAGGATAGCAGCAGGGGCAGCTTCAGCATCATGGGGCTTCCAGACTGACTGGGATGTCAGCTTTTGGGTAGATCAGTTACTTACTTCTCGGTAACTGAGTTGCAGTGCAATAGTTAGCTGTGGTGGTGCTAAGGGCAACATGGGCAACATATTGAGGGAGCTGTAGTACAAATGTAGCAGTGGCAGTGGCAGTGTCATGGGCAGCAGTACAGGAAGCAACAGTGCAGATGATGTGAGGCAGCAGGCCAAGCATCAACATAGGTACCGGTGTGGAAGGATCCGTGTGATGTTTCAGTGGTGGAGCATTACTAGAGCACATTCCTTGCTAAGAGGGAGTGTTGATTTGTGGTAGCATCGGATGTGTTGTAGCCATGAAAATTGGTGGAGGGGCTAAGGCACATAAGATCTCCAAGACTCAGAAATGGTTTGGGGAAATTCCACCCGGTTAGAGAGATATTAAAATAATTAATATTTTTAATGGGGTTCCTAAGTCTAAAGTTCGGAAAATTAAAATATTAATGGGTATTAATATAAAACTGGGTGAGAATGTTCTAAATGACATGGATCAAGCCAAATCTAATCTTAGCCGTTGGTTAGAGACTTAATCTCGGTCGTTGAAGACTCAACAGGAAAAGTATAAGAGGAGGCTTGAGGGTCAGTTGAAGACACACCAAGTTGATCAGTCAATTCGATTTTCTGGAGCGGAGTTTGCTGAGAGAATTGAACCAGTGATTTGTTGCAGCGAGGGGCAGTTCAGCGCGAGGTCGAGAATACATAGCAAAGAGGCAGAGATAGTGCCAGAGAGAGCGCAGATCCTGGAGAGGCGGATAGGAGCTACACAGAGGCAACTGGGAGCCACGCAGAGGCTGAAGAGGCCAGCGTGGGTGACGCAGAGGGTCTAAGGGCTGATGCAGAAGCTTCAGTAGCTGCCCAGAGGCTAGCAGAGCTGACGCATGGCCAAGAGGCAACGCTAAGAGAATTTTCGTGGGGCAGACTGAGTGCTGGTGAGCCGGGAAGGGTGACACAGTGCCTGCGAAGTGACGCAGAGCAGTAGAGAAGCTTGGAGCAGCTTTCACTGTCCAGCTAAGGAGTTGCCATTGTTGCTGTGGGATCGTTCATCCGGTGTTTGATCAACCAGAATATCTGTCTCCGACGAGAGGTACTATTGCCGAGGGCATTCTCTGTTGGGTGAGCCATTTCTAGCACCCTAGATGTATTCAGAAACTGCATAATAATAAAACCCTCATATCTGCTGCACCAATTTTCCCGCATTGGGTTTTTCTGTGGATGATTGCCCAAAAATAACGATGTCCCTTGTGTGTTTGTCTCAGTTATTTCAATCGCTGATATGTATATGAGTTAAGGCTGCATTTGTGTTTATTTCAGTATTTATATTTATAAATAACTTGTTAATGGAATAAACAAGTAGGAGAAATTAAACCAGATAATGCAGTAGGGATTTCTAACGAGTCAAACTTAGAAATTTCAACATAGACTAGTGTCTAGCCTATTGGGAGAAATGGAGTCGATGAAATTCAATGTTTAGAGGCCTTTATATCAATCAAGGAGTTCCCCAACAACTTCGCATGGCCCTAGAGGCAACAACTAGGTGACAAGGAAAATTTACACTTCTTTGATGCTACAATTGATGACTTATCAAGGTAACTATGAGCATTCATATACCCCTAGGATATTTATTCACCATACTTTGCATGAAACATATTAAAAATTCCTCACAAAGACAAGATTAACAAATTTGCATTTCATTAAGGCAACTTCACTAGCTTCATGAGTGAAAATTTCATACATTACATAAGTGACAGAAACATGAGACATAAACCATGAAATTACAATTTCAAGTATAGCGAAAATCTTCCAATCATCAATAGACAAGAAAATCAAAGCTCCAAGATCAACAATAAGCTCTTCCAAACATCAAAATGCATAAATATCCAAATTTGTTTATCAACAAGGCTAGCGAAATTCTCAAGAAGAGATACAAGTCCAAATCCAAGTGATGATCAAATGGAATGATTATCACTTCAATATATATCCTCCTTAAAGGGTTCGATTTCCCTAATTAGGCCTAATAATGCTCCAAATAATAAAATAATGTGCAAAAATAACATAACTTGGTGACAAGCCCACCAAGATAGCTCCATAATACAACAATAAGCCTCTCAAGAGGGCAAAATAGTAAATACAATAGGTCAAAGGACCATTGAGGAGGCTTAGTGGAGTCCAATGTGTTGCAAGATGAATGAATGAGCTCCAAACATAGTGATAAAGGGGTTGGCTCCTTGATATCCAAGCAAACAACCCGTGGTGTCCCCAAGTGGCTCTAGGGGCACAAAACATCCTTATGGGTCTCCAAATGGATCGAACAAGCCTGTATCCCATCTACAAGGGCTAGAAGAACGATGCAAGCCCTCCTATTGTCTCACGCGGTGAGACATCTTCATCTAGGCCCTGGATCAATTGCGAGGTGTGTGGTGCAAGAGTGGAACCAACTAGGCAAGGTGGTCTAGGTGCATCATCATTGTCTAATAGGTGGAACACGAGCAAGCTATGAGAGAAACTGAAGGATCCCATGGAGTGGCAATCTCCTTTTTGCTACGGTGGAGACCTGTGGCTCTCAATGCTCACCCTACAAATGCCAATATGACCCTTTGGAGGGCTTGGACCCTGTATAGGGAGACCAAACCCCAGATGAACACCCACCTGCAATCCTATATAAGATCTAATGTGTCCCCTCACCTTCCAGTACAACCAATGATCCAGATTTAAATAGGAATGCAACAAATTACAGAGATAACCATAAACACAGAGATGGAGCGAAAATACTACTTCATTTCATTAATGTAAAACACCGAAATATGCTTACAAACAAGAATGGAAATAAACCAGCTAGGGCGATGGTAGCTTATCTCTGAGAAGAGATGTGGCGGCTACATGCCTCTGAATTGCCTTACAATGAGGCTCAAGGGTCTTTTTATTATTGCACAATAAGAGCAAACCCTAAACAACCAAAACCTTAACCCCAGGAGATGTAACACCAAGAGTTTATGGGTCCCGTTGGGGTGAGTTGGATAGCCAACTTCTCGGGGTCGTGACTTGGTCATATTATCTCCGTTTGACGCGCATGATAGCTCGTTGGAAAGATCTCTCTGAGGACTATGACGGAAAAGACGATTTTAAACAAAAAATCTCTGGTGGTAGATTTCCAAAAAAATGTCGTTTAGGGCCTCAAAATGGCTCCGAAAGTTTAGGACCCGAAAAACTGCTAAAAATAGTAAACTGTGCTACAATTAAGGAAACTGAAAAACTGAAAGAAGCAATGGTGGGGGTCCAAGTGGAATTGGTGGGTGGCCACCAATATCCACCTGGATCAGCCAATCATTAGTGCAATTGAGTTACAAATCATTGAACCAAGTGGTCATTTCATAGTGGCATGCCCTTCCATAGTTGGGTTCATAACATACACATCTCCAAGTTCAAAAAGAAGGTTAACAAAGGACCCTATTAGATTGTTTCATCCTCTAAGGGGGTGACATGTCCACGGTACATCCATCAAATGGTAGGTGGTATGTGGAATAATGATGGAATGGAGTGGGGCATTAGGGGAAGCGCACATTTGGTATAAGAGTGTAGGAGGGAGTAATCATTTTACATGAGTTACCTCGACCGTTGTTTTTCCACCCTTCTTCATATGCCTTTTGCCTTTTATAGATTTTTCTTTTGTAACTGCTCGGGGCTCTAGGGGATAAGAGCATGATATGTAGGATATAAAAGTGAATACCCCCTTAAGGTGGGGCAGTTCATCACCCACCAAGGGTTGGGACAATCATGGGTTTCCAAATGATGTAAGGGGCCAAGGTGAGGGGCCCTAGGAACCGGGGTGATGGCCATGATAATAGGGGTAGAGCTCATGTTCGGCTTTTGCCCACGTGCTAAATTTGTATGTCTCGACCCTCTTGTGCATTTTGTGGTAGATTTCCTATTGAGAGTGGCCAAATTATGCCTTTCCTTTTCTTTTAGCTGCATCAACCTCCGGGGTGTCTAGACCCGACCCAAGGTGTGGACAAGGGGAGAGGGAGGCTAACTCCTTGTGGACCCAATGGGCAAATGTGGACCCAGATGGGAAATATGGTGAAAGGGGTTATAATCAGTGGAGGGAAGTGATGTACGTGGTGTTGGGAAACAGGACCATGCAACCAAAATCGGGATTTCCCATGTAGTGCCATTCCTAAAGCTAGTAGCCAATAAAGGAGATCCCACGAGACTAGGATACAAGGTTAATCACCAAGTTAGACAGAGGAGACAAGAGTACAAATGAAGACCATCATTTCTGCCAAATACCCCCACTAATCTATGCCCAAAAGTGTCCATCATAAGTAAACAAAAATACCCAACAATGTTAGAAAATCGGAAAGGCAGAAAGATTTTTTTAGTGTGGAAAAAGTCGCGATAAAATTGGCAAAGTCTGATTTTTTGAGCTAGCCGATTTTATCAGCGAAATTTTGGCGACTTTTTGGAAAACGAAAAAATCGTGAGTGAGGTAGTTTCTTTAACAACTTTTTAATTTTTTATTTGAAAAAACTAGGATTTTATCAAAAAGTCGTGATAAAATTGGGAAGTTTTTCCAAAAAATTGTGAGGTGGTTTCTTTAATGACTTTTTATTTTAAAAAAAATGAATACTTTTGTATTTTTTTTTTTTTTAATTTTGCTGATTTTTTCAAAAACCTCGACTTTAACGATTTTTTCAATTTCTGGACCCTTGCTGATTTAATCCCGATTTCGACTTTTTCCACATTGGATTTTCTTATGTTGATAATTACTTGTGATATTATTATGTTCTTATTAACTTCTTTATGTTCGTTCTTTATCTTCTTCTCATCAAACAATTATCAAAGCAAAAACATAAAGATTAGGGACACCAAAAGTAGGCACTACGCTAGGGCTAAAACCCCTATATAGGGGAAAACCTAGTCAAAAACTCTTCTTTCAGTAAATTCAAAATGAGTTAGACCAAGACCTTAGACCAACAAACTTTCCTCCACCAAGTCAACCTTCCAAAATGATTTAGTAGTCCCTTCTTATCCAACAGCTTCAGCCCAGCAACAATCCAAAAATTCGACTTCCTAGCTACAAAATTTTGACTCCCAGCTACAGAATTTCAGCCTAGTTTTAGCTCTGCAGTTTTTGGCCCCTCCCATAGCTTCACAACCTCACATGTGTGTGTGAGAGAGAGAGAATTTTGACTTCTTATGCTTGAGAGAGACCTCCTTCTTCACTAGCCTTGCCCTCTTTCCTTGAAATTTACACTTTTTCTTGCCCCAGAGGTTGCCGATTGAACTTGATGAGTGAGAGTGACAAATGAGGTTGAGTTGCTGCCTTTATATAGGTGTTTCTACCCCTCAGTTGAGGCTGACTTGTCCCGTTTGACGACTTGGCGGAGGAGGCCTAGAAGACCTAATTTACAATAAAATAAATTTCTTTCTTGACAAATAGAGCCCTAGAAGGGTCCTTTACGTTATGACATGGACAATAATACTTGATAGAAACCCTAGAAGCCTTCAACGGAGGCTTTGACCTAAAAACAGCATGAAACCCATGCTTTAATAAGTCAATTTCCTTAATAATAATTTTTTCTTTTCTTTTGATAAACATAATACATCATGACTCAAGTGCAATTATGAAGATTGACAGTAGTTACATTCTTCAAACCTCCCTCTTAACTAGGGAGGTATTCATAATTACATATATACAAAGGTACATGGAAGATCTCAGAATGAACTACGAAGAGTTCTAGCATACTCACTGTTGCGGACTAGATACCTGACTAGGGCATTCTATCTAGGTGGGACTAAGATGGACTCAGGCTTTCAACCATTCTAGGTACCATCAGGGTTACTAGCTAACCATCAACCCAGGGATCTAGGTGCGTATCCAAAGTCGGAGCTCCATGACCAACTCCGCCCTCCCTCTTTTCGGGATCTGGACACTGACACATAGGTTGGCCAGATGTCCTTCCAAGCATCCACCATTAGATGCTTCAACTCTCCCTATCAAACTAGATATATCCATTTGTCCAAGCATGCTTCCAAAGTGTTCAACCTTTTTATGGAGAGATTTACTTGTACAAACACAAACCCCGCTCAACAATAAACTTTCAAATATAAGTAAATACAAACCTTCAGGGTCCTCAGTCATTCTGATGCTACTATCATCATCAAGTTATCCATATACAATTTATCGAAAGCTTCCTTCTCCTTTCATTTATTCAGCAACACCAAATACATTTTCAAGCTTTTTGTTTTCAACTTCATGAACATTCATCTATAGTACTTTTGCTTACTTAAAAGTATTCACTGTCATAATATGCTCTCCTGCTTAATTGGGGAGACATACCCTTTCTTTTATCCATGCTCCCTCTTAACTTAGGGAGATCAATCGCTTCCTACTTCTATGACATCAGAGAACCTTTCATGGCTTCATTTATTCTTACGGCATCAAGGTCATCTTGATATATAACTTTCTTCATCATGCTTATATGAACATCTTCATCATCTTGAAGATTATGTAACTGCAAAACTTTAATAGCAGGTACAACCAAATACAAATATACAAAAGCATGAAGTTAACTATACCAAAATCATGTTACTATAAAGGAGGCATTTAGACTCTAGATATCAAACACCTAAACTTAGTTAGGTTTATAATCAACAAGATACACATCTTTTTACATACTAGACTTCAACTTCTTGCTAGGGATTTGTTATAGACCCTAGACTTCATGTTCAATACACAAAGCCTTAGATATCCGTGATTCAATCAAATAACAATCCAATCATAGTACTATACATCTAAGGTTTCAACGATATGCTTTTACCTGTCAGACTTCTACTAGGGTTTGTAGCAAATCCTATATTTTATCATCAAAACTAAATCATATTGGAAAACAATATCATTATATCCTAGGATATCAATCTCTCCTAGGGCTTTGCAAACCCTAGAATTCATAAAATATCAACAATTAGGTTAGCATACTAGCATATACATATCTAGGATTTTATGTACCAACATCCCATGTCAACATTCATACCTACAAGGTAAACCCAGGACACAAACATCAATACATCAAAGTCAGACAAACTATAATTTTTCTCTAGGCTAGGGTTTTGATCAGATGAATAGACACCTAGGGTTTCATTCCTAGGATCTTACTATAGATACTGCAATGGTTTTGCTCATACACCCTAATTCATCAAACCCTAAAGATCTAGGGTTTCAATATATAACCTAGATATTAACAACAAACTCTAATAGACTAGGATTTTTGCGAAAACAATATCAAAACCCTAAACAATAATAGAGTTTTTATCATAGGTTCTAGATTTTATCAATAAGCCTAAGACGACTAGAGTTTCAACATTATTGTTAACACACCCTAAGCACCAAAAGGCTAGGGTTTTATAGTGAACCCTAAAGGTTAGGGTTTCCCAAGAATGATCAAATGATAATATAATGAGGGTAGATTCAATCTAATGATTAATCACCCTAACAAGAATCTTTAAGATTCAAAATCCTAAACATAACGATGTCAGTAATGTAAAGTAAATTTCAAAAGAATGATCGTACCTTTTACATGAGGAGAACTTTATGACAAAACTTATATTCTAGAACATACCTTGATTTGTTTCTTAACAAACCTTGTAGGACATTGATTCTTTAAAGGCTTACTCTGCAACAAAACTTCTTCCATGCTTCAAGTGTCCTCCATAACCTTTGTGTAATTTGCAATCTTTCCTAACCAAGGAAAATATAAAGGAAAATGTTATTAGTATATAATACAAACAAATCTTGACATGAGAGGGAAATCAAACATAAAAAAGGAAACAAGAAACAAGGTACTTATCTTTTTGGTAAAATGGTGAAGGCTCCCTCCCTCTTAATCCATTATTTGAGGGATACCTACAATTTATCGAAAATTCAAAAAAATGTTCTAACAAGACATGTTAGACCTACAAACTCTAGAAATCAAAATATTAAAGAAAACAATTCAAAAATTTAAAATAGAAGATTAAGAGGGATATGTGTGAGAGAGAGAGGACTTAGTAGTATAAGTCCTTGAGTTTTGATTCTCCGGTCTTGTTCTTCTTAGGTGGAGCTTCATCAGTAACATTTGCTTGATCCCTATCTCTCTTCTTATTCCTTGGATTCTCTGGACATTGATTTTTGTCGTGACCCATCTTGTGACAATTGTAACATTCGATCTTGGATAGGTCAACCTTCTTCTTTGGTCCTTTGAACTTCTTGAAGGTTCCCTTCTACTTGTGATGAGCGGAATAGACATTAGAGATATTTTTTTCTTCATCCTCCTTCTTCTTGACTGCATGCATTCCACATTTGTTCAAATGTTGGAGTATCCTTCCAACTGTTAAGTCCTGATGAAAAGACACTCCAAGATTTTGGTAGTCCTAGAAGAACAATAATTACGAGCTCCTTGTCTCAGACAACTTCATCTATTGCTTGGAGTTCATCTCTGATTCTAGATATCCTTATAAAGTAGGATGATACAATATCATCTTTTGTCATCTTAATAGTTTAATTCATTCTTGAGACTTGCTATTTGACCAATGTTCTTGATGGTGAATAATTTGGAAAGAGCCTCATACATTTCTGGAGTGGAATCTATGTTGGATAAGTATGGGATGAGGTTGTGCTTTACTCCATCCACAATTAGGTTCATGGCCAAGATTTCGGTTTCTCTGAACTTTGCTTTCTTTGCTTCATCTGTAGGCTTCTTGACTTTTCCTTGAACAAGATCCAAAACTTTGTTCTTTTCAAGGATGAGATCTATCCTCTTTTTCTAGGCCCTGTAGTTAGAGGCTCCTTCTAGTTTGTTTTCTCCCTTAATTGAGTTTGACATAGTTCTTGTAAATAGTAGACTTATCTTCTTATATGATCATTTTTCCCTAATGACCTTTCTTTGATCTCCTTTTCCTCAATAGATCTTCAACTTGCCTTTTTCCTTCTTCTTCACCTTAGCTCTGATACCATGTTAGAAAATCGGAAAGGCAGAAATATTTTCTTATGTTGATAATTACTTGTGATATTATTATGTTTTTATTAACTTCTTTATGTTCTCTTTTCATCAAACAATTATCAAAGAAAAAACATGAATATCAGGGACACCAGAAGTAGGCACTCAGCCAGGGCTAAAACTCCTATATAGGGGAAAACCTAGTTAGAAACTCTTCGTTCAATAGATTCAAAATGAGATAGACCAAGACCTTAGACCAACAGACTTTCCTCCTAAACCAAGTTAACCTTCCGAGATGATTTAGTAGTCTCTTCTTATCCAGCAGTTTCAGCCCAGCAACAATCTAGAAATTCGACTTCCCAGCGACAAAATTTTGACCCCCAACTATAGAATTTTGGTCTAGCTTCGGCTTTGCAGTTTTCGGCCCCTTCAGCAGCTTCACAACCTCACACATCAGAGAGAGAGAGAGAGGGAGAGAGAATTTTGATTTCTTATGTTGAGAGAGACCTCCTTCTTTGCTAGCCCTTTCCTCTTCTTTCCTTGAAATTCGCACTTTTTTTGGCCCCAGAAGTTGTAGATCGAACTTGATGAGTGAGAGTGACAAATGAGGTTGAGTTGTTGCCTTTATATAGGTGTTTCTGCCCTCCAGTTTAGGTTGACTTGGTGGAGGCGGCCTAGAAGACCTAATTTACAATAAAATAAATTTCTTTCTTGATAAATAGAGCCCAAGTATGGTTCTTTACATTATGACATGAACAAGAATACTTGATATAAACCCTAGAAGCCTTCAATGGAGGCTTTGACCTAAAAGCAATTGACCCAAGCATGAAACCCATGCTTTAATAAGTCAATTTTCTTAATAATAAAATTTCTTTTTCTTTCTTTTGATAAATATAATACACCATGACTCAAGTGCAATTATGAAGACCGACACTAGTTACATTCTTCAACAAATAACACAATGAAAAGCCATACCTTCGAGGTTGGAATGCCCACCTTCAAACATATGATCATAATGGATGGGTGAGGGAGCATATCGCTGGCTCAGGTGGCAGAGATAGTGGCACATCGAGCTATCTAGTGGCTGCTGGCCGCCGGTTGAGGACCATTTAGGAGAATTTTTTTACCCCTATGGATACTACCCAAGGATGGTGGGTAACATCGCTGACAACCTAGCTTTCAAACCAACTGTCATGCGGCCTAATAACTCATCCAAGCTCATAGATAAGGTTAAGAGGCTAAGGATATGAGCTAAGGTCTTCCTCTCGCTCTGCACTATGCGCCATTTGCGAAAGGTTTCATCCATGGACCGGTTATGGAGGTTCTGCAAACATTTGGACTTGCGCCAAAGTCCAATCATGGCCATTAAAGGTTTATGAAGCACGCATGGGTGCTATCCCTCTTGAGCTTATTACAAGAATACCCTCTTAGGGTGCTTGATGACAAATATACAAGGCACGGTTGAAGGACTTGTCCATATAGCCCAAGGACTTGTCCATTCAGTCTAGGGCCTTATCCATTTAGCCTCTTAGAGGTCTGCGACCCCCTTTAAATCTTTACAGGTTACACGAAACATGTTTGGTTCACTCTAGAGATCTATAGGTCTCTTTGTAGGTGCAATAAGCATGACAAAACTTATAAAAGCAACTAGTCAGCATATAGTGCCTAAGGGGCTACAAGGGGGTCTGCATTCCATAGATAATCAAGCAACCTCCTATCCACTATGGGTCATCGGCATAACCCATACATTTGGTCATCAAGTAAACAACACTACAGGCCTGAGCCACACAATGAATGTCCAATGGCATACCACATACCATGGCATTACTTGGTGCATACAACAGTCACACAGATGAATATATATATATATATATATAGAAGGGCTTCCTTTACAAGAACTTTAAGACATTTGACACGGAAACAAGCATGCATTCATTAGAAATTAAACATTCCAATCATAATGAACTATAGACCATTCATACCAAGAATACAATGAATACAACACTGTTTCAACAACTCATCATGAACTCTTTAACACGAAATACATTTACAATACTTATCTTAGATCAATGTTGGAGTTGGGCAACTCAGTTAGAGACAACTCTCCACCCAACCATAGACGGTTACAACCAAGCCTTGCTGGCAACTGTCACTGCCGAGTTGGATTCCAACCTTGAGATGGGATGCTATTGAGGATTTGAACCAATAAAATAGCTGAAACAGAATGCCACCAGGCCATACTACCTTCATCCACCAGCTACACTGATTATAAATCACAGTGTTCATGCATATTCCCATTCATGCCAGCATTTCAACATACAAGGAACTCTAGCTCACTTTCAAGAGAAGAGAGTCCACTATAAGGAAGGTTCTTTAGTGGCTAAGTTGTTAATGGGTTAAATAAATACTTCTCTAGGTGGTTTCCTCGGTGAGTCAAGCACCAGAGCTTCAGCCCCAAGGCAATTCTTGGTGGTTCTTCAACCCTCACAAACACCCTGAGTGATTCTTCCCAAATCTAACAGGTTCATCAATCCATAAACTTTCAATGGGTTCTTCAGCCTTCCAGGCAAGTCACGCTCTTTGAAAATAACTCAACCAACAAGCCTCAGTCAATGGTTTCCTCCATTGGTGTCCTGCTTTCGGGAGTCGATTCCATGTGAATGATCACTGAATCTCCCTTTTTTTGCCCTGTGTTCTTACACAGTGATCCTTAACGCAACATTCTCTGCAGATGCCTCTTGCCTATAAGCGTGTGAGAAAGAAAACATGTATCCTCTTTTGAATCCTTCAGTTGATTTTTCCTTGTGTCGTTCAACGGCCAACCACTTGCCTCCCCTCGAAGTTCCATATAGCCCATACCATCTTTTTAAATTGTTGTCCTTACTTGCTGTTAGAGCTATAAGGGCACTTGGACCAGTCCCTCCCTTTTTAGTTAAATTCAATGCAAAGTCAACGCTTTAAATTGTTTTTCAACCAACCAGGATTGATATTTAAAGAACAACCATTTCCTTAAGCAACTTCCTACATCAAGCAATGGAATCTGTGTTGCTTTCTCAACCATTTAAAAATAATTACAGTTATTTACAAGAGAGTCAATGTTAACTAGGGGATATCACACCAAAATCCAACAATTTCATCAATCCACAACTTCCATTGGGTTCTTCAGCCTTACAGGCAAGCCACAGTCTCTGAAGTAAATCACTTAGCAAGCCTCAGAGGGTTGTTAATATGGCAACTCAGTGACAAATTCCAACCATTGCATTAAACTCCTCTTTCCGAGAGGACCAAAATTGACTTTTGAAGCACTCAATTTGGTCAAGGAAAAATATATTTTTGAAGTGAAGCCCACAAGATGGCATTTGTTCAGGTCGGCCTAAGAGGCTAATTAGTCCTCCTCCAACGCCTATAAATTAAGGTCACGTCATCCTCATTTTCCACACATCAGCTCAACACATTTTTCTCTCTCCTCATTTGATTGGTTCATACCACACATGAATTGCAGGCTACTCTCACACGTGTGGAGGGACAAATGTCATTCTCTGTTTGGCCGAGTATATCTTATGTTCAGGGACGTTGACCAATGTTGACTTTGGTGTGTTTGGCATGGTTTGACTGCTGTTTTTGTGAAGCATCTCTGTTCTAGTAGGCTGCATCTATTGGAACAAAATCCGAGGCAATCTGGGCAATTTGACTGCAACCCTAATTGTAGACTTGACCACAAGATACTTCTCTACGTTGACCAGGTTTGATTACTCCAAATTGGACTGTTTTGGGCCCATCTTAATTAGCTAAGGAGGTCGCATTAATTGCTTCAGGACCGAGCTTTTTTGGAGAACATTTTCACTGTTGACTCAAGTCTGGTTAGGGCACACTTTGACTATAATTGACTGCTATTGACTTGGGCATATTTGCAGAAGGATCATATTTGACTTTTTGTTGACTTCATCTCTCTCTCTCTGTCTTGTCTCTGATTTGGATAGTTGCTTGGCATATTGACAAAGTTGGATATTGGATATTGGTTTTGGATATTAACTAGTCAAAGTTTGACTTTGACTCTTGGATGATGTACTCTCTCTGCTGAACATTTGAAGACAATCTAATAGAAAAAGAATTGCAAAGGTTTTTCCCTCTTATGGGGTTTTCCCCTGGTCATTGACCAAATATTATGTTTTTTGTCTCTTGGCTATCTTTCATTGTGCATTTGTATAATTGTTCTATCTACTATTGCTCTACTGTGATTGGCTAATTGAAGTAGTGAAATTGTAATTTGGATGCTATTGGAAATTGTAGTAGTAATAGTTGTAGCATAGAACAATTCTTGATGAAAAATTAACATAGTTTTAGAGCTGAGGTGAAGACAAGCCCAAGAGACATAGAGCAAGAGCATCCATCTTCTAGATGTTGAATTTTAGTTTGGTAAAAAATGTCTACTTCATATTTCAAGGATAATGAAAAGTTAGCTGATGCATTTGGCTTTGCAGCTTGGAAGACCAGGATCAATGTCACCTTAGATGAGTACGATGTCTTGGAAAATGTAGAAGGAAAGATTTCAACACCTCTGGAAATTGCTCTCCAAGCTGTCAAATCCAAGTACAAGAAAGGTGGGATCAAAGCCAAGAAGATCATTATTGACTCTTTAAGAGATCATCTACTTGTTTATATATCTTCATTGAAGACATCCAAGGGAATGTACGATAAGATTGTGGGCATGTATGAAGTGAACAATTTGAGCCACATTATGGATTTGAAAAATCAACTCAAGGAATCTAAGATGCGCAAAGGAGACTATACAATTATTCCTCATGAGACTCACTGAAATCAGGGATTTACTCCGGACTGCTCAAGAAATTGTACCTGACAGGGAATTAGAGACGACTACCCTTAGTGGTCTTTGTTCATCATGGGACATGTTCATTACTTCTATCAACAATAGGGAAATGATCCCTTTTTTTGATGAGCTACTTGCTCTATGCAATCAAGATGAAAGGATGATGATATCTAGGGGGAGAAATCAAAGGCCAAATGAAGGAGAGCCTACAACTTTCGTTG
Organism: Pinus taeda; assembly: GCA_000404065.3. Classification (NCBI taxonomy): domain Eukaryota; kingdom Viridiplantae; phylum Streptophyta; class Pinopsida; order Pinales; family Pinaceae; genus Pinus; species Pinus taeda. Next base: position 78,119 of record APFE030424880.1, read on the forward strand.
CTCAAAGAAAGAAGAAGAATAAAAAGAAAGGAAAGGGAAAGCCATTTAATTCAAGAAGACCTTCTTAAGCCAATTGGGACTCCAAGGACTCAAGAAGATGAGATAGAGATGTCGAATGCTACAATTGTCATTGAAAAGGTCACTATGCTCGAGAATGCCACGAGAAGAGAGATTCTCCAAGGAGAAACACTTCAAGTTCCTACAACAATCACCGTGGCTACAACAACAACATGTCATATGATAGAAGAGATGATAGAAGAGATGGAAGAAGGAATGATAGAAGAAGAGACTCTCTCGATGATTGTGAAGAAATCTATTGTCCACAAAAGAGGTCAAGAAATTCCAAGTATGAAAGCAATGCCACTAATCAATTTGAATATATCCTTATTTCTGCTCTTTCTAGTTCTGTTAATTTGGCAGCTCAGTGACAAATTCCAACCATGAGACAAGGTTCCTCTTTTCGAGGACCAATTTTGACTATTGTAGTGCTTATTTGGACAAGGGAAAGTGTATTTTTGAATTAAAGCCCACATGTGCATATTTGATCAGGTCGGCCCCAAAGAAAATTGGACACCCCTGGAAGGCTATAAATACAAGTGACATCAACCTCATTTGGATATCATTATGAGACATTCTTCTATTCTCTTTCTTGGTTTTGGCTCGCACAGTTCTGAGCCATGTCAGCGGAGAATTGGTTTGCACGAAGGAGAAATTACAGGGTTGTGCGCGTTTCAAGGGTTTTGGGTCTCAGCAGTAGGCTTGACAAAGGAAATTTTCGATTGTAGTCGCAGGCTTGCAGGCTCAAGGGAGTGATCGAAAGCTCCCAGTCGCACGCATGACTTGCAGGCTCAAGGGAGTGATCGAAAGTTCCTAGTCGCACGCATGACTTGCAGGCTCAAGGGAGTGATCGAAAGCTCCCAGTCGCATGCATGACTCTTCCTCCATGCGACTAGAAACTAAGGTTTGGTTTTTCAGTTGACTGTAGATTTCGCTCGTTGACCGCAGGGTTTGACAGTTGATCGCAGAGAGTGACAGTTGATTATAGGCCTTTGAATCAATGTTTTGAGTATTAGCATTGTTCGGTTCATTTCATGGATATTGTTTAGTTGATTTTTGCTAGATATGTTTATGGTTGAAAATATGGATTATTGTACTCTCATTTGCTTAATCATTCAATGACAATATAATAAGAAGAAAAGTTTGAAAGGTTTTTCCCCACCAAGGTTACTTGGGAGCGAGAGCGAAAGCAGGGAGAGATATTTTCAAAAGCCCTCGGTTTGGGAGCGAATTTTTATATAATATATATTTTTATATATTTTGATGCATATATGTCAACAAAAGCATGTAGAATGATGAATTAGATATAAAAAGCATAAAAGCATAGATTGAACCATATAACATCAATCATCCAAAAGTTATAATCTTCATCAACCACGTCCACAAGTTAGTAACATACAACATATCGAGTCTCGTGATTCATCAATCTTAGAGTTTCAAGCTTTCAAAATTCAATACATAACATTTATCATCATTGATCACCAAAATTATATAAAAATTCTAACATGAAATGAAATGAAACAACTTTCAACTTTCACGAAGCATCATATTCATAATTCATTACCAATAAGGTATAATTGCCAAGATCAAACTTCAAACTTAAATTGGCATATATTGTTTACAAAAAATATCATAATAAATATTAAAGAGTCAACAATTATAAAAACTACTAGAAACTAGAAAAGATAAGTAAATCTATTATCTACTTGCTTCCTCTTGTCGCCACGAGAAATGTCTAATTTCTGAGCAAGTTGCGGTGGCCTTCTAGGAGTCTCCTCCCACATAGTCGCACGACCAGAACCAGAAGGCACATGCCCTCCACGTGAGGATGTAGATGGAGGCGATGACAACAAAGGAATAGTTGTTGGAACTCGAGCACTACTATTGGATGGTGGGGGTGGCATGGCTGTTGTTTCTTCATCATCATCTCTCAAAAGTTCTTCCAATTCTTCTAGACGTATAGTGCCATCCTCAAAATTATCGTCCTCTGGGTTGTTGTCCCAAATTTTATATGATGTATTTGTTGGAAAATATAACTAGGTTATGTCTTCATTTAATGTATTTGAGTCATCTTGTAATGTACTTGTCAAAAGAATAAAGAAGGGATTTATTATTATTATTATTATTGTGACTTATTAGAGCATGGGTTTCATGCTTGGGTCACCATGTTTTAGGCCAAAGTCCTCATTGAGGACTTCTAGGATTTATTCTGAGTCAATAGAGTCATTGTGCTTTTAAAGAGACCCTTCTTGGGCTTTTGAATCATGTAAAAAGGTTAAGTATTGAGTCAAATATGATTTATGTATCCTCCACACCATGTCGGCTTAGAAGAGATCAAGTCGGCCTAAAGATCCTATTCGATCTCACATGGAGCCTATAAATACAAGCAAGTCGAAGTCGTTTTGAACATACTCTCTCGCAAGAAGTTCGATATCTCTTGTAGCTGGGAAAAGTGCGAATTCTGTTGCAGGGAAGCTGAAGGAAGTGCGAGTTGGGTGGAGTCTAAGGAGAAGAAGAAAATCGAAATTTTGGTGCCTCTCTCTCTTTATTTCAGGCCCTAGATTGGGAGATCGAAGTCTTCCAAGTTTCACTGTTGTCGGAAGTTGCTGGAAGGGGTCGAAGATCTGGGAGGCTGACTTGGTGTGGAGGGAAGGTATGGTCTTTGTCTAGGGTGAAGAGTCTCAAAGGATACTATTGAAAGGAAGAATTTCTTGACTGGGTTTTCCCCTCGAGGGGGGTTTTGCCTTGGCATAGTGCCTACATCTGGTGTCTATTATTTTATGTGTTGCTGCTTTGGTAATTGCTTGATGAACTAAAAATAAAGAAGATATAAAGAATCATAATAACAAGAAACATCACAAGTAACTATTAAGAATAAGAAAATCTTTCTGCCTTTCTGATTTTCTAACTGGTATCAGAGCTTTGGTGAAGAAGGAAGAAAAAGGCAGTCTCAAGCACTTGATCAAGGAACCATTCAAAAGGATTATCTCAGGGAAGGAGTCTACTATATTCAAGGAAGATGTATAACACAATCAAGGAAGAGAACAAACTTGAAGGAGCCTCAAATTACAGGTCCTGGAAGAAGAGGATTGACCTAATCCTAAAGAAGCCTACAGAGGATTCCAGCAATGCTGACAAAGTAAAATACAGGGAATTAGAATTGGTGGCCATGACTCTGATGGTAGAAGGAGTAAAGGACAACCTTGCCCCATTCATAGCTAACATCGATCATGCTCGAGAAATGTATGAAGCCTTGTCAAAGTTGTTTACTATTAAGAACATTGGTCAAGCAACAAGTTTGAAGAATGAGCTAAGGAGCACAAAGATGACTAAAGAAGACATTGTGGCATCTTTCTTTGTGAAGATAGCAAGAATCAGGGATGATCTCTTGGCCATTGATGAAATTGTTCCAGACAAAGAACTCGTGATCACTGCTCTATTAGGATTGCCACCTACTTGGGGTGCATTTGCTGCAAGACTTAATAGTTGGAAGATAACTCCAACCTTTGAAGAACTATGGACTACCTGCAGTGAGGAAGAATTAAGGATCTCATTAGCTACCAATCCTAAAGAAGTATCAAATGCCTACGTTGCTCAACATAAAGGAAAGAAATCGAAAGGACCAAGAAAGAAAAAAGAAAGAAAGTTGACATGTCTAAGGTAGAATGCTACCAATGTCATAAGAAGGGTCACTATAGGAGTGACTGTCTCGAAAATCCAAGAAACAAGAAGAGAGAAAGAGATCAAGCCAATTTTGCTGAAGAAGGAGACTCAAAGAAAGTCAAGCTCGAAGAATCTGACATTAGGGACTTACACTACTAAGTCTTTTGCTTGTAGGTTTATGTAATGTACCCAATTAAATTAATTTTGCTAAGATGAATTTCTATTTTTGCAATTGGGTGTTGGGAAATATTTTGGCATGTAAACTTATGAAAAGTGGGTGGAGGGAGTCCCCACCTAATTTTTGGAGAGATGGAGGCCACCAACATTAGAGAAAATGAAAGATTAAATTGATAGTGGAATATGGGGCCCACATAAAGTACGCACTTGGGGAAGAAGGAATTTGAATAACTTGAGGCAAATCGAATTGGTGGAGGGATCCATAAGGAATGCATGGCCAACAATTATAAATGGAAGGAATGAGGGAGCAATAGGGGTCTTTTGTCTATTTGAAAATCGAATTTGCCTTAGCTGTTCCGCTGACTCAATATTGTGTTGTTTAGCACAAGAGCTTCCCAAGGAGAGAAGCTCAACCTTTGTTTGGTGGACTTCGATTGCCACCCAAGGAAGGCTTTCCTTCATCACTAAGATTGGAAGTAGCATGAGCTACAGGTCCCACGCATTTCTGGAGTAGAGTACGTAGTCTGGGAGCCATCACTACGCAGAGGGAGAAGTCACTTGTTGTTTGTGGAGCAGTGTTGTTGGGAAATTGGCCGGAGAAGCTACAAGGGTGTTTTGTCATCATTTTCAGGAATGTGGAGGACAACTACAACCAAGAGGACCAACCTACACATAGTTCTCACTTCCTCATACACAGGACTACGTCATCTCCTCCATGACTGCCCAGTCATTGGAGTGAGATACTTTGGGGCAGCATCATCCGGGGGAGTTTGGAGCTGGGATGCTGGGAAATCATTTGGAGGGCCATTTGAAGAGGATTGTTGGAGTTGGGAGAGCAGAGATTGACAGGATTAGTCACAGTAAGAGAATTCGAAATTGGAGGAGAGCCAAGCTGTGAAGGGTCAAATTTTGAAGATTGGAACCAAGGGAAACCCTTTCTGGGTTTTTTTTGGGTTTTGGGCAAGGAGCAATCCTAATTTTATAGAATTTTCTGGGCACTCTAGAGTGGGAAAATCAGGGGGCGAAGTCAGGCAACAATGCAATTTTGGAGCAACAACGCAGTTTTCTAGAGGAGCTTGCTATTGTAGCTGTTGAACTTTCTTGTATTCATCACTTGGTGCTTGTAGCTTGCCTTGTGCAAGCCCAGGTGCATTTTATCCAACTCATTTGTACCACAACTACTATTATTAATAAAATCTTGGCCAGTTTGTGGATTTGGAGAAATTTCTGGTTCATGTGTATGCATTTTTGAAAATTTCTGTGTTGCTATCTTTGCATGTCTTTGTTATCATTGTAAAATTTCCATTAGGAACATTACACTTTAGATATCTTGTTTTATATGTTTTAGAATTTATAGGTTTTTAACATATTTTGGAAAAGACATTTTTATTATTTTTATAAGTTTGTAGGTATCCATCAAGCTTTGGAGGGAGCCCCCAACAACTCCCAAAGATAAGTATCTCATTTCCTTTTAGTTTTTGGTTTCATTTATTCATTTAGTTTTGATTATATTAAATACTAATAATCATTTTCCCTCTATTGTCTTGATTAGGAAAACATCTGCAAGAAGTATGAAGGAGGACCTCTCAAAACAGGTTTGTCAAGGAACAAAGGTATGCTTTAAAAACATTGATTTCTTTATATTGAAAGGATTATTCTTTTGACAATCTATTACTAACATTGTTATGTCTAGCTATATTGAATCATAGTGATCCTTGTTTTGGGCGATTCATCACTTGATAAATCTACCCATCCCACTCATATTCTTAACTGATTGTATAGAACCCTAGACAGGTTCTCGGAAAACCCTAACCTAACGGTATGCTAATGTGAATGTCTGAAACCTTAAACTGCTTAGGGATATTGTGAAATGCTATTTGAAGTTTTATTGATGATGATATGTTTGGGATTTTGGTATGATCAAGAAAACCTAACCTAGGGTTGAATGATAAGGTATAAAATCCCAAACCTTTGTAGTATTGGTAATTTTTGGGTTTGCTATATTGAAACTCTAACTCATTAGGATTTTATGGAATGTGTAAGCAAAACCCTTGTAATGTTGTAGAAATGATTTCCTTGGTATGTGTGTGTTTGTCTGATCAAACCCTAGTCTAATCAAGGTTGTTATCTCTTATTGATATTTTGTAATGTTGGGTTTGACTAACACATGATATGAAATGCCTTTGCATGATGATGAAACCCTAGGTATATATAGATATATCCTTTTGGTCAAAACCCTAGCTTGGTCTAGGTCAATATATGTCTAATATATTAATGTTGTCGGGCATATGATATGCTTATGCATGGTAATGAATTCCTAGGTACATGTGTTGACCTAGTTATTGATGGTCATAAGTCTTAGGATTTAGTATAAGTCCTTGTCTAAGATTCTAGGATGATGATATTTGGAAGTCTAGGGTTTTGCAACTAAACCCTAGTAGGAAATAAATTCTTTAGCATGTGTGATATAACAATATGAGATCTATTTATATAATGATTGTTGAGATTGTGTAAATGAAATTCTTGGGTTATGGAGTTGAACCTTAGTAGAAGTAAAATCTTTGATGACAATATGATGATTTAAGATTTGTGTAAGATTGTTGAAATCCGAGTTTTGGTTGAGATTGACGGTTGATTGAAAATCTAGGGTTTGCAACTAACCCTAGTGGAAGCTAGTCATGATAATGATTAAAGATGTGATTGGCTTTGATTGATTCGTTTGTATGAAATCTAGGATTTATATGAAACCCTAGTGGAAATCTAACATATGAACTCTGAAAGTTGTTAGATGCCTTGTAGATCTATATTTGTTTGAATTGTTTCTAGGGTTTGCTATATGTTGTAGTAGGGTATGTTACACCTTTGAAAGAAACATTGAAACCCTAGATGGAACGATAGTTGTTATGAAGTAGTTTAGGGTTTATGACAAAGTCCCTAGCAAGATGTTGAAGAGTATTTATCAATGTTGTGAACATCGACATTGGGATAAAATCGACAAGGGTTTGGAAAATCAAAGCATCGTAAAAATCGGGAAAATATCGGTAAAAAATCGGCAAAATTAAGATACCATAAAAATATCTTTAAAAATCGGCAAACATCAGCTAGGCCAAAAAATCTTGATTTCGAGATAAAATTGGGATGTTATCGAGATGTTCGCAACACTGGTATTTATCTCTTGTTTTGGTATCTGATATGTATAAAGTTGAAATGCTTCCATGATTCTGATATGGTTAACTTCATGCTTGTATAGATTTGGTTGTATTTGCTATCTAAGTTGTGCAGGTACACAATCTTCAATTTGGTGATGATGCCCGATGTGATAAGCATGATGATAACTCCGATGAAATGGTTGGAAGCCACGAAAGATTCTCCGATGACGAAAAGAAGAAGCTGATCTCCCTGACGAAGCCCGAATAGAAGAGATCTCCCTAAAGATTAAGAGGGAGTCTTGATAAAGAGATGCTTCTTGGTTGAGAGGGAGGGCATAGCTTGGTTTTGATTGAAGAATGAATTTCAGAGGATATGTTGCAGTATGAGATGTAGGAAAAGAAAGTGTATGATGGAGGAATCTTTTGTTAGAGATTCGGTTGATAGTCCTACTATGAAAAGTTGAGAAGCAACATCAAAACCCCGAAGGTTTGTATTTGATTATGTAATATGAAAATATATTATTGATTGGGGTTGTGTTTGTACAGGTAAATCTCTCGAAGGATTTAATAACATGCTGGTTACCAATCAGTTTGATTGGGAGAGATTGGTCATCCTTGATTTGCTGAATCAAGGGTGTTGAGGCTTTGTGAGTGAAGCATTGCCTAGGAGGACATCTGGCCAACACTTTGTGTGTTGATGTCTAGTTCCTAAAGTTGGAAAGGTGGTGTTGATTAAAGAGCTCTATTTTTGATACACTTGGATCTTTGGTTTGGTGGTTAGCAAGTAACCCTGATGGTACCTAGAGGGGTTGAAAGCTTGAGTCCACCTTATTCCTTTCTGGATAGATTGCCCTGGTCAGGAATCTAGTCTGTGGCATTGCGGTGCCTAAATTGTTGAGAGACCAATGGATAGATTACCTTGGTCAGGAATCTAGTCCATGGCATTGCGGTGCCTAAAGTTCTTCATGGTTCATATAGTTTGAGATCTTCCATTGTACTTGTATATGATGAATACCTCCCTAGTTGAGAGAGAGTGTTGGAAAATGTAACTAGGTTCGGTCCTCATTTAATGTATTTGAGTCATCTTGTAATGTACTTGTCTAAAAGAATAAAGAAAATAATTATTATTATTATTATTGTGACTTATTAAAGCACGAGTTTCATGCTTGGGTCACCATGTTTTAGGTCAAAGTACCCATTGAGGTCTTCTAGGATTTATTCTAAGTCAATAGAGTCATTGTACTTTTAAAGAGACCCTTCTTGGGCTTTTGAATCATGTAAAAAGGTTAAGTATTGAGTCAAATATGATTTATGTATCCTCCACACCATGTCGGCCTAGAAGAGATCAAGTCAGCCTAAGGACCCTATTTGACCTCACATGGAGCCTATAAATACAAGCAAGTCGAAGTCATTTGAAACATACTCTCTCGCAAGAAGTTCGATATCTCTTGTAGCTAGGAATGGTGCGAAGTCTGTTGCGAGGACGCCGAAGGAAGTGCGAGTTGGGTGGAGTCTAAGGAGAAGAAGAAAATCGAAATTTTGGTGCCTCTCTCTCTTTGTTTCGGGCCCTAGATTGGGAGATCGAAGTCTTCCAAGTTTCACTGTTGCCGGAAGATGCTTCCTAGTTGAAGTTGCTGGAAGGGGTCGAAGATCTAGGACGCTGACTTGGTTTGGAGGGAAGGTCTGGTCTTTATCTAGGGTGAAGAGTCTTAAAGAATACTATTGAAAGGAAGAATTTCTTGATTGGGTTTTCCCCTCGAGGGGGGTTTTGCCTTGGCATAGTGCCTACATCTAGTGCCTTTGTTTTATCTGTTGCTGCTTTGGTAATTGCTTGATGAACTAAAAGTAAAGAAGATATAAAGAATCGTAATAACAAGAAACATCACAAGTCACTATCAAGAATAAGAAAGTCTTTTTGCCTTCCCGATTTTCTAACAATATCCTCATAAGCCCGATCACAATAATGACTCAACAACCTCAAGTTGTAGTGCACACAAACCAAGATTTCTGCCCGGTTTTCATTGAGTCTGTTTCTTCTCACATTATGGATGAAGTTGTAGGTTTTCCAACACCTCTCTGCAAAAGAAGTACTTACAACCTGTGAGAGATCTTTTTTTGCCAATTTTGGCAAAAGTCCCATGCCGCCATATGATTCCCACCATGTGAGAGTATCAATCTGCTCTATCTTCCATTGCATGCAAAGAACAAAAGGAACTAGTGGAATTGAAGTATCTGCCTAATTCAAGACGCAGATTAGCACACTCCTCCATGTTATGGACCAACTTATCTAATGCTTCCATATATCCTTTAGATACCTCTAGATCTATATGGGGTTTGATCCTAAGCCCACCTCCAAGTGCAGGTTGGCCCAACCAAGATGGAGAGTAGTATTTTGGCATAAGGATATATGCCAAGGAATGTAGTGGAACATTAAGTTTATTCCACCGTGCACACACACAATTGTGAATCATTGTATACAAGTTGGGATCATTTTCTTGAACAATATCTTTTATTTACCCCAACATGTTATCCATCTGCTCATACACCTCCCCAATCGCTGGTTTATTTGTATTTGCAAAACGAATCATGCTATAAATGGGCTTGGTGAATTGCAAAACTTCCCTCACACGTGCCCAAAACAGACCATCAAGAGTGGTCTCCTCCACCTGTTCAAAACCTTGCTTGTCAACTGCAGTTGGAGCCCTGTCCTTTAATACCTGCCAATGTTGACTTGATACCATGCTAGCCAATGACCCTCTTACAAGTCTTACCTTCAAAAGGCGCTTGAAAGTGAGGTAATAGCTAGAAAATCTAGTCTTCGCAATCTTCAACAACTCCAATCTTGAGTGACTATGGAAAAGCCCATGGGTATTGCTCTGATTTGTAATAATTTTTTTTTTTTTTTTTGCATCTCTTGTACAAATCACCAATCCATTTGTATTGATGGTTCTTGTTCTTAATAATATCATGCATCAAAAGGTTCATGGTGTGAACCAAACACCCAAATCAAAATATGTTGGGGTATCTATCCTCAATAATTGCTCCCGCTGCCTTACAATTAACAACATTATCAGTGATGATTTGGATGACATTGTATGGCCCAATATGTTCAATTGTTTCAAGTAATGGTTCTGCAATGTTGATGGCAGTATTGGACTTTTCTAAGTAATCATATGTTGAAAGGAAGATTGCACCATTAACAGACTCAACAAGAACACTTATCAATGGCTTTCCTTTTACATTTGTCCATCCATCAGATACGATGGACACCCCATGCTCATTCCAAGAATTTGTCATTTTACTCAAAGAATGTGCTATTTTTTTTTCATGATCAAGTCCCACGGTTCTAGCCTTGTCATACCCAGGGCTCTTGTATCCTTTAGGGGCATCATTAATGGCATAAACTATTTCATGCCAATAAGGTGAGCGAAGAACATTGAATGGTATCCCACATGCATAGAGAAATCAGTAAATTTTTGAATCCACATCATTCCTACACCCTTCGTCAAGGAAATCTTATATGGTTCTACGTCTTAAAGAGATATTTGTTCTTGTGCCTCCATATCCACTGCCAAGGGAGGATGTTGATGGAGTTCTTTGTGCATTGGATTGTGGGCTATGTTCAAAGACACCCTTTGATATTTTAGATCTATATTGGGTTGCTTCCTCTTCCCTTATGTATCTGGCTCTTTGTGTTGCTGACACACTTACACAAGCTTCGATTCCTATTTGTTTATCTCCATCCCATGGCCTTTTCCCACAGAGGTACCGTCTGGCATGGGTATATCAACCTGTGTAAGTGTTTTTGCAATGGAGGCATGTAAATTTAGTGGTTCCACCCCCTTTCCCTCCTTCAGGCCTAGAAACATATTGCCACAATGGGGTTTGGTTTGGTTTGGTTTTTGTGCCCTCTTCTCCACTCTCCTCTTCCTCATAACCAAGGTACTCCTCTCCAGGGTTTTCATCAAATCCACTAAAACCCACTTCTTCATCCTCTTCATTGTGATCAACCCTCCTCCTTCTACTTTCCAACACCATAATAACAAAAAAAGGAACCAACAACAAGAGAATGCCAAGCCATATAGCCATGACATTTGAAGTTTTTTGCCTCGAATAAAATGGAGGAATGGGAGTGGGAAAGAGAGAAGAGAACATTTTCATTTATCAATGAACATGTAAAAAACACAAATGCTAGATTAGAGTGTAGATCCTACCTCTTTGGGCTTCAATCCCAAACTCCAATCTCCCTTGCAAGCTCCTCAAGCTCCCTCAATCTCTCTCCTCAACTGAAGCTCTAAGCTCTCTCTTGCTCTCTCCAAGCTTTATCTTACTCTCTCACAGAGGCAAATGATGAATAGTGGGAGGGGAGAGAGCCTTATAACTTTTTTCCCCTCCCCTTCGCTCCTCGTCCGTCGAGCGACTTTTTCATCGACGAGAGTGAAAAATTAAAGGAGGTGCGATGGGGGAGAGACCGCTTCCCGATCGCACCCTCCTTTAATTTTTCACTCCCAAAGCGAAAGGGAGCAGTCGTGGAGCGACCGTTCCCTTAAAAACAAGGAGCATAATTTTTTTTAAGGGAGTCTGCTCCCGAAATTCACTCCCACAGGGAGCGAATTTAGGAGTGCACTCCTGAGCGGAGCACGATTTAGGAGCAGATTCGAGGGAGGGGAGGGCGCTCCCCCACAACCCTGTTCCCCATAGTGGGTTTTGCCTTGGTCTCCGACCAATCCTGGTGTCTCTATGTGTGAAGGTTTTTCTTTTATTGTTCCTTTATGTTCCGCTGTATTGATGATGATATTATTCTTTCTACATATTTGCATATGTTGCTGAATAATGGTGTAAATCTAAATAATGTAATGATGTTATGGGGTGAATTTAATAGGGGAACAATGAAATGCAATTATCAAAGCAAAGAACAATATAGCCCTAAGAAAAATTAACATGGTATCAAAGATGGGATGAAGAAAAGTCATTGAAGATCACCCCTATGAATACACCTTTGAAGGATGCAAGAGAAGATGGAGGAGACTTAAAAGAATACTAGGGTTTGAAGGAAACCCTAAGCAATTTGGTTATTAGGGTTTGATGGATATTATGAGGTTAGGGTTTGGAATAAACCCTGGTTTATGGCAAAGATTTGAGATATACAATCTAGAGACCCTAGCATTATCAATGTAAAGATGTTCAAGCTCTTGTGACATATTTGTTGAAGCCCTATATGGGATAGTCTCTATTAGGCCTGATTGCTGATTGAGTTGGTAAATATATTGAAGGCAACAATGTCATATGGTCAATGGATAATCATGGCTCTTGATGGCTGGTTCAAGAGGGAGATGATCACCTCTCATTGAAGATAAGTACTTTTCGATTTATGGTCCGACCAGTTGCATGGCAAAACCGGTTCAGGCCGACCTCTTGAACAGTTCTATAACTAAACCAGTCGGTTTGGTACTGGTTCAATAAAGTTGCGTACAACGTAGCACATGGGGCCTATTTTGTGCTTTTTTCTTTACATTTTTAAATTTTTTGTCTTAGCTAGGCATTGGCCTACAATAGGTGCCTAATATTCATGTCTATGGCCCTACTATTGCCATGCAATTCATGGTAATGTTAAATCTTAAAGTAAAAGTGACATCCTCCTTTATATTTCATTTTAATCCTTTCTTTTTACTTAAATTTTTAACATTACCATGAAATGACTCAGGATGTTTGAGAGTGGTGCCGACCTCGTTGAATTTCATATGTAGAAAGTAGAATTTTAGATCTCACTCTAAATCCAACAGACTTAAAAGTTTTTTAGGATTTCAGAATTGGGGGATTGCAATGTTTTCATTGGATTTTGTCATGTACGAGGGTATGGAACTAGTATTTAATCAAGAGCACCAATCCCTGTATGTACCTTGATGATAGTGGCATTGATTGTTGAACTCCTCTATCATGACCCTACTAAAAATGTACCCATCACTCAACAAAATATTGAATTGACATGCTAAGCATTTTTTATCTCATTTTAATGCTTTGAGGGATGATATTGATGATGCAAATCCCAAGATAGGCAAATATTTTGAGGATATGTAGGTATTTGTTGTAGCATGATTTTTTTTGGATGTTAGAGGCCATCTAGGGCCTGTTTTTTGATGTATTTTCGGTTCAAAGATGTATTGCACTCAATGTTATTTTGGTTATGTTCACCCTTGCATGCTCTATAAATGAGATCTTTTCCTTATTTGTGTATAAACGGTTTCGATTCATATGGATGCACACGAAGATATTTGTTTTTCTTTAAAATTTGAATATTTTATGTGTTTTTGGTTGACCGATTTTTTTACTGGTTCCGGTCTGCTTCGAGGGGTCTACCGGTTCAATGACTGGTCTGGATTTTGATAACATTGGCTTGTACCCAACTGCGACTAGATTTCGGCCTCCACAAGGATTGCAACTCGATCTCTGACAAAGCTTAGACTCCAACCAGAGCGGGTCTATAATTTAGCCTCTGACCAGCACTGCAACTCAACCTCTAACCGAGACTGCAACTCGGCCTCTAACTAGGACAAAAACTCGGCCTTAAACTAGGATAGAAACTCAGCCTTAAACTATGACAAAAACTTGGCCTTAAACTAGAACAGGTCCAACAAAACTCGATCCAACGACCCCTAAACTCAACCTCCTTAATAACAGAACTTGGCTTCCTCAACGGACCTTGAACTCGACCTCCTTAACAACGGAACTCGGCCTCAATAGGCCTTAAACGTAACATAAACCCTTCCCAAGAATTATACCAAAAGACCTTACACATAAAGCTCCTCGATCTCCTAAAAACAAATTCGAACGCTTGAGCAGTGGCTAGAAATGCTCTCTCACGCCTATTTATAGTGCATATGGGGTCTAGGTAGGGCCGATTTGTCCATTGGCTGGGCTGATTTGCGCAACTGGTAGAATGTATAATGAATATTCAAAAAATTAATTCTCCTCAACCCTGAGGAGTTAGAAGGCATACCATATATAGTTGGGAAGGTCTCGGAATAAGCTTTCCAATCAATATATCCTATGCTTCCATTTGAGCTAGGTAATTTGACTGAAATTGCCTCTTCAAAGATAGGGTATCCAAATGGTGCCTGCTTGTCCTTTGGTTGGGTCATTATGACAAAATATTTCATATCTCATTCTCATGGAATTAGGAGTGCCATATACTATTGGAAAGGTCTTAGAATATGTTATTTGACTATGTATCTTTATGTTTCATTTGGATAGACTTTGACACCATTAACAACCATTTTCAACAAATACACCAACTAGATGCCCGCGGCTTTCCTATAGCCTATAGTATTCCCATCTAGGGCTGTCAAAGAGATGCCACCCTAGGCAAATTTTAACATAGAAATTCAAAATTTGCCGAACCTGAAACCAAATCGAATTTGTTCATTTAGATTCGTTGGAAAAATTCAAATTAAACACAAACTTGAACCTGAAAATAATATTCAAATGGATTCAACGAGGGTTTAATCCTATTTAAAATTTGTTCGTTTAAATTTGCCGGCAAAATTCAAATTGAACACAAATGCAAACCTGAAATTAATATCCTAATGAGTTCAGCGAGGGTTTAATCATTTTTTTTTTAAATAAGGACATAAATTCTTGAAGTCTACGTTCTGTGTTGTTCAAATTGAAGTGTAGATATATGTAAAAAAATCATTTACATAACTTAAAAAAGGTTTTTAATAATCATAATTTAAATCAATGAAACTTATTTATTTACAGCAATAGCTATATAATAATATACAAATTTTAAAGAATAGTTATATATAAGAAAATTAACACATAATATTAAATTTTATGTAGTCCATAATTTAAATTTATAAATTTATTTACTCATTAATATAAAATAATTATATAATTTTTATTTATTAAATTATTATAAGGTTAATAAATAGATTATAATATGTCATTAATGTTAAAATTATTTATATTTTTATTACTATATAATATATAAATATGGTCGAACTTCAAGTCGATTTTTTTTTGAGTTTGAAGATTGTCGAATTCAAACACAAACTCAAACCAGGTGACTTAGATTAAAACCAAAGTGTTAACTTATGCTATCCGTCTTTGCCTTTAATAGCATTCTCATATTTATTCAACTTAAGTTTTAACTTACACCCATATCTAAACTAGCACTAACATGTAGACCCATGGTTTTCTCTGAAACAACCTCTGTAGTCAGCCAACAATTCCTTCTCCCTTGTGCCACCTTCTTAGGTTTTAATTTGTAGTTGCTTTGATGTTAAAAGTAGTTCTGTATAAGGTGCGCTGTCATAAGCATTTTACATGGTTCATCTCCATTGTGATATGTTTTCCATTAGTGACCTGCTTTCCTGCAGAGGGTCCTGCAACTTCCAATATTCTACCACCTAGTTGCTAGTAACGAGATTTAAAATGAGGAAGGTTCCTTCTCAATCATTAGTCTAACTACATTGAGATTGATGTGAATCACCAATCCCTGTATTGGGTGGAGGAGGACAATATAGCCACTAACCATTACAGTTCATTATTAAAACTAAAGTATTTTTTGAGAATGTCTATGCTTGTATGCTTGGTTTATGTAGGAGTATGGTCAACTGCACACTCTGATTCAACCTTTTTTAAAACTGTATACAGGCACTTGGTCACTACAAGGATGCAATCGAGGACTGTAAATCAGCCATCGTTAATGATCCTGAGGTCATCTTTTTGTTTTACATTTTTTATCTTGCAAGTAAATGAAATGATGAAAAATGTTCATGCTTTCCCATATGGAGCGATCTTGCGCACGTGCAACGTGCATATTATTTCTGATGATTGGAGTTAACCTGCATGTACACTATCAGAGTGCATTCAATATATGCATGCATAACATAGGTCTGACACCCATGGCAGGTTAGAGTAATAGCACGAGCACACATTACCTGCCTCAATTACAGCTGTTGATTATAGTTATTACATGTTGAAACCAAATAGTTTCAAATGTCGTTATTAGATGGGAATGATCACATTTATATATGTAGGCTCCTACATACACGTGGTAGAAACTATAATACACACTCATAGTATATATTTCAATGCCAATTACACATTAGAGTGGAATATAAGAATATGGCCCTCAAATCACCTGAAAAGCTTATTAGATCAAAGTTAACTCATTTTCTTATCCAGCATACTTTTCACATTTCTTTTGTGGAATCTCACTGCCTTTGATGTAGCGCATTAAATTTTTCTTGCCATCTGTGTGTTACAGGAGTTTGCTGCATGGTATAATCTGGGGAATGTGGATGTGAAAGTTCAAGACTATGATGGAGCATTAATTGCATATGAAAGAGCTTCTGCTTTGGCACCTGGCATTGCTGGGTACCGGCTGAAACAAGCACTAGTTCTTTTTCAGGTACAAAATTATTAGCATTCTAGAAAACACACGTTTGGTCTGCAACAGATTACCTAAATTTATTTATTTTTTGGTAGGTGGGGCTATTAAGTATTTAGAGTCTAGACTGCTCAATTCCAAGCTCTTTTTGCACAAGACACTATTAGCCAAAATTAGGGACATAAAATTGTCTGTTTGTAATAAATTATCAATGGTAGACTGTCATGTTCCCTATTGATTAATTGCCTAAGGGAGGACGAAGTAGCCTATCCAACCCCATAGGCTATAGTTAATGATAAAGGGGGAAACCCATTATCCAATGTTTTGGGGCAACATTGGGTAATTAGGGAAAAACTTGTGAAGAAAGAATTGGGGGCTAAACTTATATCCTCTCACATTAAAATAAGGAGAAGAGACCCAATAAGGAATCTATAAATAAGAGAGGAGAAATCATTTTCTCATCATTGTGGATTGGATATTTTTATTTTTGTGAGCTGCGGCTCTGAAGGTTTTAAGACCCCTTCTTTCTCTTGTTTGGTTTCGGTGGTGATGATCCCACCCTAGCCAATCCTCTCTCTCTCAACTGTTTGGAACAATTTTCTGTGGCATCTTACATTTAGTTTCTGGCCAAGCAAGGGAGAAATTCTGTGGGGGTATTGGCGTACTGTGCTTTCTGTGGATTTGATTAAGGGCTGCCCTGCGGCACCATTATAGAAGCAACCTGAGGAACAGCGAGGGTCAGAGCAGCCCTGAACCCAAGCTCAGACTTAAAGCTAACCCTGAAGAAGGTCATCTGAGGCAGCAGAATTATTTGGGGACGAATCTTGACAGCTGGATCTTCGAAGGCCAAGCTAAGAGCAGCAAAACCCTCAACCACAAACCAGATAGCTTGTTCTGAGGTGCCGAGGCCTAATTTAGTTCTATATGGAACAGCGAGGACTCCTCTAGAGTTTAGTTGCTTCAGCGTAGGGTTTGTGTGGCTGTCCAGCAATAGGGAGGTCCCTGAGGCTCCCTTAAGGCTGCGGATATACATCAGGAGGCAGTGGACCTCCACCCATTCAGTGGCACTCCCGCTAATACTAATCAGTAGCAGAAAATAATTCTGATTAACTGCAAGGATTTGTGGCAGCAGGATAGGCAGCTGAAGACAACAGCAAAGGGAGTGCTAGGGCATCACTTATATAGTTGTAAAGGTCAATTAGCAAACTGTCTCTAAGACAGCCAACTCTGTAAGTTGATTGTTGGATCAGAATTGTTATTGACTATTGTTGCATTGATATATAAATTGCTAGGGTATATTGAAGGGACTGTCAGTACTATGGAACCAGGCCTATCGGTGTAATAGCCCTCAAGTTGATTGTAAAATTGAATCTGATGTGAACAATTGATATGTTGTGAAATCTACTGTTGATTACATTGTGGTGCATTCTATATTATCTCTACTTGAAATTGAAGGAATACTGTGAAAACCAGTAGAGTCTATCTTGTGATTTTATAACCCTAAGGGCGAAAAATTCCCTTGGGATATTACATTGACAGAATTGATAGTCACATCAGATCTATAGGAAGGTGTTCTGTATTTCTTAATATTTGGAAAGTGGACTGAACTATTCTTCCTCATTATGTGATATTGAATATGGGAGCCTCATGGACTTGCACAGGATATTAGCGTAGATGCAGGTAGCAGATGGATAACATAGGAGCTCCTAGTACCATAGGATAACAATTTAAAACTAGTTACGAGATGAGTTCAGTTGATTACTGGTCGTATAGCTGCTCTCTAAAATGATTAAAGGGGACATTGGATAGAAGCTTGTAATATGATGCAGGATTGGAGCTGGATAGGTGATTTATTTTTTGAGGTATGTGGTTTGATTCATAAGCAAAATTATTCAGGCAGATTCTTGAGCTTGTAAGTTTAAGCATTATGAACTGGCTTCACTACTCCTTGCTGGAACTGCTCCTGGGCTATGTGAATTTTTCCTGCCACCTGCACTGGAAAAATCAATGCCTTTGCCCAGTAGTTTGATTTGCTAAGCCAACCTCTGCACAAATTTGGAAATTGTACTGCCTGACTCCCTTTGAATCTGTAAGATTTCTGCCTTGCACTTCTGAGCTTCCCGCCTAATTAAAATCGCCCTGATACCATGTGAAAATTTCAACATTGAAATCCCTATTGCAACAACTAGATTTATTTCTTGTAACTATTAATTAAATTAGCAGTTTATTGCTACGTCAACAACAAAATAAACACACTGCAATCTTCACAAAAATACTGTGGAAAATAGTAGCGCCGGAAACTAAGAAATATGCTAGCACACACATAAAAATTGACACACTTATTTTTGGACAAATACCCAGAAAAACCCAACTTGGGAAAACCAGTGCAGCAGCTGAGGGTTTTAATTATTAAGCATCAATGAAATAATCCAAGTACAATCTAGGTGTCAAAAACTAGCAATCCTACAAAGAAAACGCTGGGAAAAATCTAGTGAGGAATTCCCACTGGCAAGACGACTTGTTTGGCAGTTGATTACTCACTAGGGTGATGCAGACCTGCGTAGAGCTGGTTGAACGTCCAGTTGATTCCCTACAGAGAAAATATTGGGAAAAATCTAGTGAGAAATTCCCAGTATTTTCTTTGTAGGATTGCCAATTTTCGACACTCAGATTGTACTCAGATTATTTCATTGCTACTTAATAATTAAAACCCTCAACTGCTGCACTGGTTTTCCCAAGTTGGGTTTTTCCGGGGATTTTTCCAAAAATAAGTGTGTCAATTTTTATGTGTACTAACATATTTCTTAGTTTCCGGCGCTACTATTTTCCACAGTATTTTGTGAAGATTGCAGTGTGTTTATTTTGTTGTTGACGTAGCAATACACTGCTAATTTAATTAATAGTTACAAGAAATAAGTCTAGTTGCTGTAATAGGATTTCAATGTTGAAATTTTCACATGGTATCTGGGTGATTTTGATTAGGCGGGAAGCTCAGAAGTGAAAGGCAGAAATCGTACAGATTCAGAGGGAGTTAGGCAGTGCGATTTCTAAATTTGTGCAGAGGTTGGCTTAGCATGTCGAATTGCTGGGCAAAGGCATTGATTTTTCCTTTGGACGTTCAACCAGCTTTATGCAGGTCTGCATCACGCTAGCGCAATCCCTTTCACGCTCTGCCTGAATCAACTTCCAAACAAGTTGGCTTGCCTGTTGCTGATTGAGAAACTGTCTCTTTGGCACTCTGGAAAATCTTCCCGGCCTTTGGAACTGAAAACCAACTTCTCTCCAGCAAAATCGAACTGCCTCTTAGAGGCTTCTACGCAGCCTCTCTGAGGCTATCTCGACCTCTCTGCAAAGTACTCACCGAATTTGGAAAATCTTACTCCGACCTTAGTTTCTCTGCCCCTCTTTGTCTTTGCTTCCCTTCTTTGGCTCGAACTCTTCCGACAACAATTGTTGCTCTTTGGAGAAATCAAACTGCCCAAGGAAATTGATCTCAAGTGTGTGTTTTCCATCTACCCATAGACTTCCTCTTATAATCTCTAGTTGAGACTCCAACGACCAAGTTTAAAACATAATCGATGGCTGAGATAATTTCTGGATTGATCCGTGTGATTTTCTATATGATTGGCACCCTTCTCAAGTAATACTGATTAGTTAACCCCTTTACCTAAGTTTAGACTTGGGAAATATATAAAAATAGGCTAATAATCTAATTGAGACACTTCTAGGTGGAATTTCCAAAAAAAAATTATGGGTTATGGAGAATCCCGTGTTTTAGCCTCTCCACAAAGTTTTGAGACTAAAACACCTCTGATGCTACAAAAACTAACAGTTTCCTCATGAAAATGCAATGTAATATTTTACAAAATATGTTAAAAAGGGTTGAGTAAAAGAGAGACAAGGATTCTAGAGCTGAGGATGTGGCTTACTTGGGATATGTGAGGTTTCCTTATGTAGGAAATCTGGACTGTTTGGATAGCCATTAAAGGGTGGTTGGTGTGCCTTTAATAAGTTGGTTTTCTGAATTAAGTTGGGCTGCAAAGAGAAGTACACATGCCATGTGCAGGAAATTTATGAAGATCAAACATTTTGCAAGGTCGCAAGGACGAGGAAGTAAATCCCTGCGCAAAAAGGAAGACAATCAAGGAAAAGAAGGGGTTCGACCTTATGGAGGGAAGACTTCACACATTCACCATCGAGGCAGAGCATCTGTTCGAGCAACATTCAACAGAGAACAATGCAGAGGAGAGAAGAGCAAGGATTTGTTGAAGGGAAGAAAAGACAGTGACAACAATTGGGTGGCTTGACTGGCATGAAGATGGTCTCTCCTTGGTGAGGAGAAATGCCTTTCGAGTCCTTGTAAAGCCAGAGGGTGGAGATGGTTTTTCTCTTGATTCGCTTGATGGTGGGGGTGGAGGATCGTGTCCTTGGATTCCTGGAGGGAGGACCTCTGAAGCCTGTCATGCTATGATTTTGTAGTGGGTTTTGGATTCTCCAAAGTGGGTGGAACCACCGTGTTTAGGGTGGAGACTTGCTTCTTCGAATTCCCTGTGCGCACTTGGGTGGAGAAGAAACCTCTGGATTTCCTATGCATCGTTTAACTGCTTAGTGGATGGTGGCTGGAGGAAGGAGGTTCTCTGGAGTCCTGGTTTCAGTTGGCAATTGGTGTTTTAATCATTTGAGCAAGCGCCCCAGACTCTAAAATCTGGCTCGGGGGTGATAGTTGCAAGTGAGCTTTGGCTGTGACTATCTATGGTTGGGTGGAGAGTCCTTGTCCTAGACTCGGATGCCAATAAGAGATAAGTGTTCATTTATGCCTGCAATTTCAATGAATGAATGTCTCTTTTTTGTTGAATGATGGCAACAATAGCCGTGTAATGCTTGTAATCATTCTATTTACATTTCATTATATTTTGGCTTGAAACATAGAACCTGGTTAAAGACATTGATATATGTTGATTGTTAAATTTAGGTTGCATTGAATGGCTCGAAATGTGTATAAATTACATTGATAATTGGAAGGGAAGGAGACCCTGTTAAATGGTTCTTGTGATTGTGATTTCCTCTTAGTGCTCTGAATGCAAGGAGGCATATATATATATATATATATATAGATATAGATATATACTAGTGCCGGAGGTGCTGAGTGTGTTTCTCTCACGTTGTTGGTGTAGGTGAGCACTGGTGAGGGCATCACGCCCTTCGTTGTTTAACTAACACACTTAAATTCATTGACGAGCTGATTTAGCGGGGGTGGGACTTTGAGCATAGCGGGTCTATGGAGGAGAAACCCAAATGAGCACGCTAAACCAGTCCTTCTGTAATCAGGCTTTGCTTTAAAGGATATGCACACATATATATTTGCAATGATGGGGACCAGGACGACGTGTTCTAGTGGTCCCCACCTCGAAGGTGTAAGAGGAGCGGCAAGGGATGCGCTAGGTTAACATGAAGGATAGCCAGGGTGCAACGACAGTTTGTGATTCTCTCTCTCTCTCTCTCTCTCTCTCTCTCTCTCTATATATATATATATATATATATATATATATAAGCAAGCAAAAAGATAATGTAAATTGTCTCACTCTTTTGACAACACAAGAAGGGTTGGATTAGCAGTAGCAACCACCCCCATGGGGTAAGTTGGGTGTGGTTGTTACAATAAGTGACAAGTCATTATAATTTAGAACATTATATTTTTTAAATTCAATCATGTTTTAATTGAAAGTTTAATTATGTTTTCTTTATTTTGTTGTAGATGTTTGGTGGCAAAACTATGTTGCAAGGGCACGAAATTTATAGAAATTTGCCATTAGAATCCTTGGTCAGCCCTGTAGCACTTCAGGGTGTGAACACAATTGGAGTGTATTTGAGAAAATACATTCAAAGAAGTGCAACAAGTTAGAACTGTGAACTTCAACTGAACAATTACATTTATTGTAATTTATGACCCTTAAGAATCAAGACTCACTAAATTTTTTATGACACTCTTACGGGTTGGAGTTCTCATGTCTTAATGACTTGGTGTATGTCCATTGCAATTTGACTATGAATGAAACACATGGAAAGAACACCGGATGTGGATGCCATTTCCTTATATAATATTGATGTATTGTCTAAGTGGAGGGAGGAGTTTGAGGTTCCCATCATGGAGGAGTCACTTGCATGGTTGGAGGAGGAACCAATACAACAAGAGGAAGAAGAAGAGGAGGAGGAGGAGAATGTGCCAGCATCAACATCACCTTCTACAGATATTGATGAGCATAGTTCTATACCCATCAGTCATTGTCTGACATTTGATGCAGGGCTAGGGCTTTTTGCTATTAGGGGTAGGCCTGACAAACAATCCATCTAGAAGAGTTTTTTCGGTAGAAATCACATAGGAGAAAATTTTTGCTGACGCGTCTTGAACCAGCTAGTGTGGTTCATCGTTAGGACCAGATGAAGATGCAGATCATGGCACAAGCTTAAATAGAGTGCGATGTAGAGACCAAGAGATCATATAATGGCTAGTTTATGAGAAATAATATTTTAATAATAAAAATCCCATAATGGCTAGTTTATATATATATATATTAATGAAGAAAAGATCGAAAAAACATAAACACTAATCAGAAACAAATAGTCAAAGTTAAACAAAGATAGGGAACATAGTAAAAAATATATATAAAGAGGAGCCAGGACCTGATTATTGGGTCAAGAACCTATAACAAAATTAATAATTAATGGAGACTCAAACCCAAATCAATCAAAGAGGGATGTTTAAATAAATTAGGGTCAACCACAAAATAATGAGGGTCTAGGGCCCCACAATCAATATAAGGAGTCAAGAAAATAAAGTTTAACAAACAATCAAAGCGGTTGAGATGAAATAATACTAAAAAGCGAAGAAAAAATAGGATAAAAATAATTTTAAAGAAGAGAAAACCGATCCAAAAACAAAACAATTCATAAAACGAAAAAAAACCCTAAAAACAAAATAATCAGTAAACAAAAACAAACTTAGAGGACAGGACAGGGACCCAACTTTTGCTAATATTCCAACCATCGTCTCTATTTAAATTATTGGGCCTTTTCCAATTTCCAGGGCCTCCCTGAATTTACGATGATGGAAATGACTAACCTTGGCAATGACAAGGGCCTCCTCAATGCATATGTGATGCCTAGATTTTTCTGTATGTTCTACCAAAGCAGAGGAGCGGGTCTTGCTATGCTTGATATCAGTTGCATGTTCGCGAATCCTTTGATATCAGCGAACATGCAATTGATATCAAGCATGGTAGGACCCGCTCCTTTGCTTTGGCAGAACATGCAAAAAAATCTAGGCATCACATCTGCATTGAGGAGGCCCGTGTCATTGCCAAGGTTAGTCATTTCCATCATCGTAAATTTAGGGAGGCCCTGGAAATTGAAAAAAGGCCCAATAATTTAAATAGAGACGATGGTTGAAATATTAGCAGACGCTGGGTCCTTGTCCTGTCCTCTTAGTTTGTTTTTGTTTATTGATTATTTTGATTTTAGGGTTTGTTTTTTCGTTTTATGAATTGTTTTGATTTTTGATCGGTTTTCTCTTCATTAAAAATTATTTTTATCGTATTTTTTCTTCGCTTTTTAGTATTATTTCATCTCAACCGATTTGATTGTTAGTTAAACTTTATTTTCTTGACTCCTCATATTTATTGCAGGGCCCTAGACCCTTATTATTTTATGGTTGACCCTAATTTATTTAACCATCCCTCTTTGATTGATTTGGTTTTGGGTCTCCATTAATTATTAATTTTGTTATAGGTTCTTGACCCAATAATCAGGTTCTAGCTCCTCTTTATATATTTTTTGACTCTGTTCCCTGTCTTTGTTTGACTTTGACTGTTTGTTTTTGGTTAGTGTTTATGTTTTTTTTTTAAATCTTTTCTTAATTAAATATATTTTTTGATTTTTATAATTAATTATAATAATATAATTCATAAACTAGCCGTTATTCATAAAGTAGTGGTTATAGGATTTTTATTATTAAAATCTTATTTCTCATAAACTAGCCGTTATATGATCTTTTGGTTTCTACATCGCACTCTATTTAAGCCTGTGCCATGATCTGCATCTTCATCTGGCCCTGATGATGAACCACACTAGCTGGTTTGAAATGTGTTGGCAAAATTTTTTTCCTATGTGATTTCTACTGAAAAAACTCTTTAATGTAATGTGGATCAGATAAGCCTGAATTCAGAAACAATCCATTATCTTTTTTCCTGTTAAAGCGGGAGAGGGCATTGATCTCAGATAGCTAGCTGCTAGTTTTGTTTCTTTTGCCATTGTACATATAATTTATGATGATGAGATACATGTATATATGTGATGCTATTTTGTATTGGTTCTCCACTTTTGAGTCCTTGATTGGACCACTATCAGGGTTCAGCAGGATTTAGTATCAACTTTGATGTATCATTTTTATTCGGCATTCACTATATCATATATATCAGTGCTTTCTTCACATTTATGTGCCAACATGTTTATCTGATGTCGTTGTTGCTTTATATGTTTAAAATTATGAAAAAATGAATATATTTTGCATTTTTTAATTTTTACCTTGGTTTTCCAAACTTTGCTAGATTTTTTGCCGATGTTTCTGAAAATATGGTTTCTGGGTCCTTGCCAATTTTTTCAGCAGTGTAAATTACCAGATATAATATGCATTCTGGAGAGTTTTAATTTTTTATAGTAAAAGTCAAAATCAAAATTTATATGTGCTGTTATATGGCTGTTGTTAATTTTGCAGATATAATTTTGCAGTTGAATAGGCCTGTAGAAGCAAGAAAATTAGTGGAAGGTCTTGTTCGTAAATATCCAAACTATGCTGAGGCACATGCTGCTTTAGCTGCCATCCTTTGGAGTGAGGATCGTCGTAGCAGTGCCGAAGATCAGTTCACAGAGGCTACCATAAGGGAACCACTATATAGAGAGATTGGGTATATGCGCTATATATTGTGACCAAAGCTTTTGTTTGATGAAAACCTTTTAATTTCACATTAACCTTTTCGAAGGGGAGATGGGTTGGTGATCAATATTTTTCAGTAGAGTTACATTCATTCTCAGGCTTTTTGCTGTAATTCCTGACTTTGTTTGTGGGTCTGTTTATAGATGGGTGAATATTGCGCTTCAGTGGCCACCCAGTATTGTTCAAGCACTCGAGAACTTCCTTTCCATTAAGTAATATTTCTGGATTATTGGCCAAGCAGGTATCTTTACAGAATTGATGCTTCTTTCTGGTTGGTCTTTTGTTATTTTATTAGAACTTGTTATGCACTATTCAGTATGAAAAAGATGTGGTCAGAATATGTCCACATATTGTCTAGTCTTACAGGAGGAGCGGGGTAAACTCTTCATGTATATTTGTGTCGGAATACTTTTTAAGTAATGGAGAACTCCCTTTTTCTTTGTTTTTTTGTTTTAGTCCATTCAACCGTGGGAGATTCAGTAATGGAGGGCGTACGGTGCATTTGTCTCTTGTTGGTTCCCATTGTTTACATGCTGTATAAAACCTGGAAAGAGCAAGTTACATGTGATCCTCTTGCCTTGGCTCCCCTGTTATATCATTTCAAAAGCTTTCCACTCCTACTCATATGTTATGTGTAAAATCACAAACAGCTTACAGGTAGTCATCAGGTCTGGAAAATTGGTCTTGAAGGAGCAACGTAGTTTTAATAGAATGCAATTGCAAACATTATTTAATGTTCATATTATGTAAATCTTATATGTATGATGGGCGTTGTCAAATTATTCTATGTTTTGCCTGTTTTTAGTTGGAATTCAGCAATATCAGTCTCCGTGAGTTTGTAATTTTTAGTTAGTTAAATTGCATTTTTAAATGTATAAATGCCAAATAGATTCAGCACTTACAAAAAATTCTTAAGGTAATTGGATTATGCAGTAAAAAATGCTAATCCCACAAATCCCTGCTGAATTTCATGTTGAAAAGTACACCCAAAAAAGAGCCACCACTGTAGACTGCGGGTATGTGATCCCAGTAATAAATGTGCAGTAGGTTAGTAGTGAAGTCATTAATGACATGTAGTGGAAAGTCTTTGATATGTTTTGTTTTAACCTTTAAAGTAACGAGGTTAGTTTTGAGAGGTGGTTTCTTTCATGACACGTGGTGATGTATGCCTTTTATTATGATTGAGCGTCAAATACGTTACTCTCTTCTCTGCAATTCTGTTTCCAATTCTGCGTGCCGAGATTGGGCAGGCATTGGGTGTCCTTAAGTGGATTGCTGACACTAGGCAACCTTCACTATGCAAGAAAAAATTAAAGATTAAATACATAAATCTCTTCTATGCAACTCAGTGTACATCTCTGTAAATTGATTAGGTTTATGTGTACTAGATTGTTGTTGTCAAAGATAGTTGGAAGGTAATATTTTAATAGAAGATGGACCCAAGGTTTGGAGCTCCTTGGAAAGCAGGTTCTCCTTGCATTTCAGTTGAAGTTATTGGTAGGTTTGAAAGTTGCTCTCTTTGAAATTATTTATACAGTCTATGATATATACAGACCACATGTGGATTTTTCATCGTGATCTTCATTTAGAATTTAAATATACTATTTTGATAATTAGTTTTGGCTTGAATCGGCGGAGGCAAGTGTTCCAACACTTACGAACTTGTATGTGTTTTTGGTTTTAACATAGCTGGGAGAATACACAAGTTCTTTGCCCCTCAGCAGATGAAGGCCCCTCTTGATCTGGCTAAATGCTTTCGAGATTGAAATATGCTAACCTTTACATATGGCCATCCCTATATGCAGCTCTTTTGTGTAGCATGTATGTCCCTTGACAAAATGGAGTTTTGTTCGATAATTGCTTGATTCATCATCCATCCTGAGAGTGTTTTCTGTAATTTTTTGAAGTCAATGGAAAATCGAATCCCGCAAGGCAGATTTCTTTCTAGTAAAATATGTATAAGCAATCGTTAAGATTAATTTTTTGAAAGCATGAGCAAGCATTACTACATGAAATATTATCAAGATATTCATCAATCAAACACAAACCAAAGATATCGAAGAGGTGGCGCCGACTCGCATTGATTAAGAGCATGTGTTTCCTCCTAGGAGGTCACAGGTTCAAAACCTGAAGGAGGTAGTGTGTGTATGCCTTCGTAGACTTAACATTGGAATCATTGCCCGGAGGTGGGTCCCTTGTCCCACAAATAAGGGGGTCTCATACACCAATTTGGTCTGGCTTGGTCGTGACTTTAAAATTGGATACTAATATATTTCATGGATTAAATTTATAGTACTTGCAAATGTAAAGTTTCAGCAAATGCTCTAAACGCTGACGGTGCTCACCTACTTGGTTGGGTGTCCATTTGCCTTTTTAAGAGCAAACCCGATTTTTGTTTTGTTTTTTTTTTGGGTATCTGTAAAATATATATATCAACCATACAATCATCAAACATCAATACTTCTAACAACCATCTTTGACGTTTGCCTCGTAAGACGACCATAGACCATCTGTGTTTTTCGAACTTTTTTTTGCCAATGGTTTAGTAAGGATATCCGCTAATTGATCGTTCAAAGGGAAATATCCAACTTATGTACTGATCGTTTCTCAGATGGAAATCTATCTCAATGTGCTTGGTCCTATTAACATCCAATTTGACCTTAGAATGTTAATATACAATGTAATGTCCTGGATATCATTTAGGGTGAGCTCATCATTATAGAGTTCATTGTTTGGCATTGACATTTTTGTGGATACACTATGGAGTCCTTTGATTAGTCGGTCCACTAACATTGATGGTTTGTGGGTACATGGACACATATTTGTATTATTTAGAGATACATGGTTGCACAGAGTTTGTTGTAGAAAAGTCTTGCAAAGCTAAAATGCATTAGTATAGATCCATCTTAATCACAGATTTAGCAAGAGTTGAGAGGTATCAAATCTCTCGAGGTTCTTTTTTATGGCGCAAAACTTAAAAAAATTGCACCTCAAAAAATTACATCCCTCTAGAGACTTGATAGATGATAATAAGATAAAATTCTCTCTCTATATATAATTTTTTCAATATTATTTAGTTTTATGTATTGAAATATTTTATTTATGATGCACATTGAATTTTTTTAATTATTATTAATATTTTTTAAACCTCACGTATTAATTATATATTAAATTACACATATCCTTCTTATTACAACTTTATTACTCCTACAAGGAAAAAAATGAATCTTTTTACTTTCAATTAATTTTTTTCTTAGCACACTGAAATATTTTATTTTAGTTCATATATATACATATTATTATTGTTTTCCAATTTTAAGGTCACGGCCAAGCCAGACACCAAATTGGTGTATTATACCTCCTTGTTTGTGGAATAAGGGGCCCACCTCCGCGCAACGATTTGACTACTAAGTCTAAGGAGGCATACATACTCTAGCCCCCTTTGGTTTTGAACTTGTGACCTCTTAGGAGGAAACACATGCTCTTAACCATTAGGCCCACTCAATATGTTATGTTTTCAGCGTGCCATATCCTACTATTTCCATGACCTAGCTCATATTATCCTTGCATATCTAGACAATCTCACTGCTCTTTACAAACTTCGGTCACAACATCTCGGTGTTTTGCGTACCATTTTCCTTTGATGCCGCAAGTATAACATTCACCTTAATCCCCTTAAGTGTGCCTTTTTTGTTCTTGTCGGGCAACTATTGGGTTTCATTGTGTCCAAATACGACATCACTCTTAACCCTCTCAAAGTTTAAGCCATTCTCAAACTCCCTCCTCCTCGCACCCTTCACTAGT
Organism: Pinus taeda; assembly: GCA_000404065.3. Taxonomy (NCBI): domain Eukaryota; kingdom Viridiplantae; phylum Streptophyta; class Pinopsida; order Pinales; family Pinaceae; genus Pinus; species Pinus taeda. The sequence continues at coordinate 107,352 of APFE030424880.1, forward strand.
TAAAAGGCCTCCAAGGCATAACCAACTTTCTTTGTCAGTTTGTTTCTGATTATGCCACCACTTCTCATGGATTTCTTAGACTCCTTCGATTTAACATTCCATTCGTTTGGGATGACCAAGCCCAACAAACTTTTGATGCCCTCAAATGTGCTCTCACTTCCACTCCCTTGATTATCCCACATAATTTTGAAAGGGAATTCCTCTTCTATATCTCAGCTTCCAACTATTCAGTTGTCAGGGTTTTAATACAGGAAGATGGCTCTGGAAATGAACATGTCATCTATTATGTTAGTATGAACCTTAACAGGCCCCCTGTGTCCTATTCCCATGAAGAAAATTTAGTGTTAGTTGTTGTGTTATCTGTTCATAAATTTCGTCATTATATCCTTACATGTACCACCAAGGTCGTGACCAATTCCAACCCCATGGTCTTCTTATTGAGTCGATGGATCATCAATGGGAATTATGCTTGTTGGATTGTTATCCTTTAAGAATTTGATTTGGATTTTTTCACCCCCAAGAGTAAGAAATGTTTATCCCTTGCTGAATTTATTTATGAATTTCCTACTAGTACCTTAGATCCGTTGGTAAATGATGACCTTCCAGACAAACACATGTTCGCTATAGCCTCAGATGATCCTTAGTATGGTGACATCCTTACTTATTTGTGAACCCAAAAATTCACCTTCCATCTTACCCGTGATGATCGATGACATATTCAACATCAAGCACCTTGCTATCTCCTCATTGGTGATGATATTTATTGTAGCGGTGTTGACATTGTTTTCCGTCGTTGTCTCACCCATACTGAAGTTGAGCAAGTGCTCAATGCCTGTCATGGTGGTGCTTGTGGTGGTCATTTATTTGGAATGACCATTGTCCAGAAAATTATACGCGTTGGATACTTTTGGCCTTCTCTCCTTAGCGATTGCATTGAGACAATCAAACATTGTCCCAATTGTCAATTATATGCCCCTAAGGCTTGAGATCCACCTGCTCCTCTCCATCTTGTCATCGCAGTCGGTCCTTTCTGTAAATGGGCTATTGAATTTATGGAGTTTCGACCCCCATCTGCTAATAACCATAAGTATATTATCGTGGTCGTTGATTATTTTACCAAATGGGCTGAAGCCATGCCCACGTTCAATAACACTGCAACCATTGCAACTCTCTTCTTCTTTAACCATGTTATCGCTCGATTTGGGGTTGCGAAGCAATTGGTTTCCGACCATGATTGACACTTTGAAGATGAGATCTGACATGAGCTATCCTCATTGTTGGGCTTCAAGCACCAATATTCATTGTCTTATTGCCCCCAAGGCAATGACCAATTTGAAATTGTCAATAAAATTCTTAAAACTATGCTTCAACGGACGGTGAATAAACACAAGACCAATTGACACCTTATGCTCTTCCTTGCATTGTGGGCCTATAGAACCTTTATAAAAACTGCCACCGAGTTCACTCCTTTCCACCTTGTTTTTGGACAAGAGGCAATCTTACCAATCGAGTGTGAAATCCACTCCCTCCACCTTGTTGTCGAACTCCTCCTTGACACCGAACCTTTAGAACAAAGACTCGTCATGCTTGAGCGTGCCAATGAAGATTGTCGCGTTACATTTCAAACCATTAAAGCGGCTAAACACACCAAAGTGCAGTATGATCGTAATGTCCATCCTCGTACCTTTCATGAAGGTGACCTTGTTCTTTTCTATGACCAAGCTCATGATGTCTTAGGGCATGGGAAGTTTGAACCATTATGACTCGATCCTTACATTATTCGTAAATGTTTGGGGAAGGGGGCATATCTTTTAGAAGGTCTAGAAGGCGAAATTCTTCTTAACCCTCGCAATGCACTCTACTTGAAGGAATTTTACCCATAGCATTTCCCATTGAAATGCATGTCATTTTTTCCTTCTTTTTTTTTTGTATTTAGGTAGCTTGCGTCCCTCGTCATCTCATTCGTTGTTTTTTTACATCTTTCAGATGGATCCATCATGCACAACACATATCGGTTATGCCAATGGTGCGAGTCGCTTCTCCAGGAATCTAGCCTCAGTAGCTTGGGCCATTTTCACCCCTTTGCATTTATTAGTCCACTCCAACAACATCTGCATTGGATCTGCACCCAATAACCAAGCTGAATATGATGTAGTGATAGGTTTAGCTGATGCCCTTGATCATTGCATCCTTCACCATCATGTTTGTCTTGATTTCTTCTACTTGCCATGTAATTGAACGATGTTTATCATGTGCGTAATCCTATCATATTTAGAAAATATCTAAGAGTTAAGCTTTTGGCACATGAATTTGAATCCATGACATTTAGTCATGTTCCTATAGCACAAAATAACTATGTAGATACCATTGCAAATAACATTCTAGATTGACATTTATTACATGCATATACAAGAAGACATCCATAGCATAAACAAATGGCGAACCACAATCGTCACAAAAAAGATGCATAACCATACTATGTGTCATATTATCCAACATATAGCGTTTGGAGTCCACTACTATAAATACAGCTGACATACCCATAACATGTTTCATACAAAAATAGGGCCCACATGTCCCTACAACTAATCGTTGTCCTCTGACAGATCTCGTGCCAGTGGGTCCATTCAACTCGCCCGTAGGTCTCGGACTGCCTGACCGGCCATAGCTATGCACCTCGTGATACCTCACCATTCAGAGGGAAGGCCATTGCACACATCCATATATTAATCTTCTAGCTCATGCCATCCGCGCTTTGTCACCCCGATCAGTAGCGCATCAAACCTACATTGGAGATCCTCCAGTAGCACATCATTACCTTATCTCTTTTGTGATGTCGAACCTCTCTGATCTGCAGCCCCAGATGCTGCAGTTCACCTTGCATATCTTGTCGGCTTCACCGATGCTATATCTGCATACCATAAATTTAGAGATCTTTACCACATACATAAATTTTCTAAACTATACATGCGAACAAAATATAGCAACTATCACTTACCATCTAGACCCCATGCTCGTCTTGATGGGAGTGGCAGGTCAGGATCTCCCTGGAAGTTCATTTTGTTGTACATATAATCATTTATGTATAATGGCATTTGGTCCCAATGAGCAAAGAACTAAGGTCAGAACACCCGTTTGACTCCTTCACTTTATCGCAGCAGTTGCCCCTAGTGGCGCATCCTGGGCTCCTATGGGCCCCCATCACAGATCCGTACATGTGGACGGATGGTAGGGATCTTCTCAACGAAGAATGAGCATAGAACTGTCCCAAATGAACAATTATCATTGGCCCATTGCTTGCATAGGCTCAACTATTGTTTCAACGATGACAACATCATTTGGCCCACCCATAGTAGGTCCCTGCCAGTTCACTCTCTACAAGCATCATCTGAACCCTAGTGATGTGATGAAAGACATGACTACCCAAAATTTGCACCACTGTTGTGGTTGTAGCACGTGTCTCGAGACTCTCCAAGTCCTGAATCTGAATGCTTGTACCCTTCGCACGAGTACCTGGTACACAATGACACTCCACAAACTCCCCTATATGCCTCCCATGAGGCAACACTGGATGTATCTCTCCCACCACCCCCAAGGGTGGCAATCCTACAAAAGGTAGATGTCCTAGATAATGATCTCGATCCTATGCCCCTGTACCACAAAGGCCTCTTGCTCTAGGTCCCAATAACTCACAATCCTGGATAATAGTGGCTCACTGTCCCTCATGAATGGGTTCTCCAAAAACTTAAGCAACCCATATCACGCCAGAGCCCCTCTTATTGCTTGGTTCCCATGAATCTCAGCACAAAGAGAATCAAAATCTCGTTCTCGCCATACCAGTTTTAGCTCTGCCATACCTGCAAAATACCATCATGTTTTGTCATTTTAGAGTCAAAAGAATTTAATTTTGGTTCTTAGCTTCAGCTCAATCGAGACCCCCATACTTGCTTTTCCCTTCAGTCCACAATGCAGTTTTTCCCTTCAAAACTACATTGGACGCACTTTTTGCCTATTTCCTGCCTTCCATAATGCAAAAAAGGGGTAAACCAATGTGTTGTGACCATGAGGGAAAACAGGGGTTTCCCCCATTGAGATGAAGCCCTAATTTGAAAATTTAATCCACTAAACTTGATGAGTAAGGTTAGGCCTTCTGCCTGAAACTCATAGATCTGAATTTTGACAGTCGGTTTGTCCATTATGATCTCCTCAAGATTTAGGGCCTTCTCCTTCTCTCCAAATTTTCCAACAGCTCACTATGCAAACAAATTGGATTTAGGGCAAGAAGCCCTTTTATAGGAAAAACCGTAGTTTTTTCATCGTCCATTATGACCAAACCGTAGTTTGATTTGACGATTCGTCAGCACCATTGGAAAGCTCTCATCGAATTCTATAATGAGTCTCCTTTTGTTTTTGGTAATTTGACACTTCACTGGGAAGCCATTTTTCGATGAGGTTTCACTTTGCCACCCATCAAAACCAAATTTCTTCATGTGAGTCACCTGTACTCTAATACCACTTTGCCTTTGCACTTATTGACTTATGTGTCGATTTTCGTCATGAGTAACCATTATTTACTCATGTTTTTATGGTCCCTGTCGGGCCTCTCCCATGTGGTAGCATTATCGAGTCACCCTTGTTCAGAGCATCCAAGATGAGTCACCCTTGCATCCATGGATTCTGTTCAGAGTTCCACTGAGTCCTGTTACAATATTTCATCCCCCTTTGCGTCGCATTCATCCCATTTTGCTCATATTTGGCCTCCATCTATACTGCCACATCTTGGGAAAACCTCTGTTTGAGTAATTGACCATCCCCTCTAGAATCAAGTCAGTTGATGATGCCAGGCTAATCATGCATATCATGCTTTGACAAGGGAAATCTCCAGTCTGCCTCTCATCTTGTCTTCTTCCATCATCATCGTTGGTGTCAGTGCATTAGTCACATTACTATTATCCTCGTGCCTATGTTGAGGAATCCTCATTGCCTCAACTATGGCGGGCCCTCTTCTGTCGACTTCAACACATTTATTCTAGGGGAGTGGTATAGAGGTTGGTGTACATTGGTTCTAGCTTTTATCATTGTTTGGTGCCTCGGATCGAGTAAAGAGAATCATCATTGCCCTTTGACTTGGTTGTTTCTCGCATGTTTGACTCTAGCTCATTATCACATGATCAAGAATCATACACTTGATGGTCCGATGATCCAACATATTTTCCCAGCATTTCCTAGTTGTGTGTGAGATGTTCCATACCTCATGAGGGATGGCCATTCAGGTGGCCCCCCACATGCCCAGATGTTAGCAAGTCATTATCCAACCTCAAATGCAGTTCCATAAATTTGATCGGTTCGGTTTTAGCCGCTTGTAGCGCCCACAACATGCATGTCTCCTTCAGATGGTCCATTCAGATCTTTAGAGCCATTTCTAGTTCAGCAAGGCTTCTTTGGTTGTGATCCCCCCTCACCATGTCAGCTTGAGGGGCATTATGTCTCATGTACTTAGATCAACAGATATTGTCTAGTTTTGGCCTCTGTTTTTCCAGGCACATTATGTATAAGGGACTCATTGTATTATTGTATCACATGTTGGCCCATTGATGCCAACGTATCATGTATCAATTTCTTCGTAGCTTAGTCCCACATTGTTGGACACTCCATTATTATTTGTACTTAGTTATCTCCACTGGTATGGGTATGCCTCCTCCGCCTCATTTGAGATCATGTACTCGAAAATAAAAGGAGACTTATATCGGTTTAGTAGGCCTCACACCCTCCATTTCTCTGTCCTTCCTTGCATTGCTTCAACTCTCTCTCTCTCTCTCTCTCTCTCTCTCTTTGAATTCGTTTGGTGTCTCGTGGAAGTGTAACCTACAACATATTTCGGTCATACAATTTGCTCTTGATGCTCGTACGTTGGGGGACGATTTGTTATCAGTTCACCATTTCTAATTAGGTGGATCGAAATACACCATGTAAGATTAATTTTACCATAGTAAAATCCCTTTCACCATAAGAAATAATTTAGTAAATCATTTTTATTAAATTATTTCTGTTTAAATTAAAAAAAAACCCTATAAGATACTTAAATCAACATTTATTTAATATTCTCTAGGAATAATTATTAAATAATTATTTGATAATTATTCTTTGTCACATTTGACTAAATCACCTTGGAATAATTAAATAAATCAATATTTATTTATTATTTATTATTCTTATTTTTGGAATAATTGTTAAACCACAATTTAATAATTATTTCAAATTCACACTTTTCTTAATCCTCACAAAGTGATTAATAAATCATTTTATTTGTTAATTACTTCAACCATTTTCTAAATCAATGTATATGATCATTTTGAATATCTTTTTCCTCTCCAAAAAATATAACAAAGTATTCATAACGGCTATATTTTGATTTGGTCGATAATATTTTATTATTTTCCAATTCCTAATTTAGCGCAATACTTTGTTATAAATAAGAGGGTTTTCCATTCATTCTTCACCATGATCATTATCATCTTATGACATTTGAGCTCCCACTTGAGTTCCATTTTGCTTTTGGGTTTTCTGCATATTGAGAGAGAGAAACAGATCGCTGAAGCACAAGGACATCAAAAGGACCCATCCCATGGAGGGGAATCTACAGACCCATGTTGTAAATCTTCCTCACTAAGTGTTTTTTAATAAAATATTATTCATTTAAAGTCCTTCTATTGGGTTATTTCACTTTCGTTTACTACTGCTATATGTTTTGGACTTGTATTAGATATTTTATTGCAGTGTTTTATCATGTTTTATTGCAGATCTGAAGCATAGAAGCAACCATTTTCTATTGTTAGGGTCACTTGTCACCAGTGATTTAAGTGAATTATTTTTGGTACACTTTTTTGAAATCTTTACACTAACATGTTATGTCACTCTTGGTTGCAAATGCCCCATCTTTTGAGTGGGTTTCTCAATTGTCGCTTTTGCTTTTGCAAGTGTCACTTTCACATTCTTTTACTTTTACATGCGCCGTTTTTTCTTACTTTATCTTTCGCAAGTTTCTCTTTTGGTCTGCTTTCATTCTTACATGTGTCGCTTGTGTTTTCTTTGAGTTTGCATTGTCGCCGTCACCCTTGCATGTACTGTTTTCATTTGTTCTCACATATCTTAAGACCACCATGACACACCTTGTAGAGGTAGTTCCACTGCATTCTCTTCACTAGTTGATGATATTTACCATTAGAATATGTGTTGGATGCTTTCTCATGGCATAGCGCACCTTCTGATTGCAGTGGACACTTGTATTGCCACTTGTATTTTTGAGTTTCGTAATCTTATGTTTTAAATGTCGTACTCATAAATAAGTGTTGTTTTGTTGTCATTTCAATCTATATGTGTCAGTGTTGGCTACTATAAATTTGTTTACCTTGTATTTGATGGTATGCATATGTGCGATCCTTGTTTGGGACTTGCTTGAATGTCTTTCTCTCTCTTATTCCATTGATCCCACACTTAGTCAATTTGGAGCTCTTCTTGGTCCTCCTATCAGGCACAAATTATGAAAACACTAACCCTACACCTAGTGATGAGCACTTCCCATTCACAAGCCTCATTCATGAAATCTTTACCTATTGGTCTTGTGCATTAAGCCTCTCTTAGGGACAACTCCTATCATTTTGTATTGAGCACCTTTAGAGCATAGTCATTGAACCCTTGATGCTTGCATTGCCTCACTGCATTAAGCCTTTATCAATTATGCCCTATATTGCGCATTAAGCACCTCTAGTTGACAAGGAGGATTTATCTATCTCCTTGTAATGACAAACTGTGCAATACAAAGGCTCCCTCCCCTTCATGATGAAGTGAGCATCCTCAAGGTATAGTGACCTAACTTTCTGTTGCTTACACCAACCAATTGCACAATCCCTTCACCAAGTGAGCCTCTTAATGCACATTGTGTGGTTCTAGTGGACAATAGGTCCATCTCTAGGCCATCGCAGCCCTCAACTATGCAATCCTGGAGTCTCCTCCTCAATCACTACACATTGTGCAGTTACAGTGCCTAGTCTTGTTACTTCTGCTGACTGAACTTGCCTATTGCGTAAGACTGTCTTGCCTTTCCTCCTACTACACATTGCATAGTTCTAGTGAAAAGTGGGATCATCTCTCAGTCTCTATGAAGCTTAACTACGCAATCCCTGCCTCCATTTTCTTGAGCACTGTGCATCCTCAGTAGCAAGCTCATCACCCTTGTCTCCTGGACTTGCCCACTATGCAAAACCTTGAAAGAGCCTCTCCTTATTACGCATTGTGCAGTTCCAGTGGACAAGATGGTCACCCTTTGGTCCCTATTGTGCTTCACTATGCAATTCCTAAGCCCTCTCTCTCCCAAACCCTTGCCCATTATCCCATCACAACCACTATGTCACATAAGCAAGTACATATAGAATAGGTGATTATGGGACTAATTTTATCTTGTCATGAGTGATTTTATTTGCAGGTGATATCATTTACCATGGCAAAATAATGTCAAAGGGGTCAGCGAGAAGAGGCTACAAGGAGGACACTTGTCAAGATGAGACATAAAGATGCTATCATGTAAGAGTAAATGAGTCTTAGACCAAGATAAAGAGATGGAAACTCATGTTGACTTGGGAGGTTCCAACACTTATATAGACCCTTTGAAGGGTGAAGATGGAGTACAAGCAAAGGTATATCATGAAGAAGTCAAAGTCATAGCAGTAAAGAGGAGAACTTGGCATTGATATTGTTGTCACCTTCTGCATTTTTTTTTGTTTTTTGTTCTAAAGGCTGCAAAAGAGAAGAGAGGTTTGCAACCATATTCCAAGCCACATAATCACTCAAAGCTAAATCAGATCCCCTCCAATGGATAGTGTTTGGAATTAACTTTCCAACGATATATGGAACTCCTCAAATGGACTCTGGAATCAAAAGTTAGAGCAGATTGAAGTTACCCTTGAAAAGCTGGAAGACAAAGAGAAAATGCCTAAGGGTAAAATCCCGGGTCTTGGCATATCAATGATCCCGCATATTGGTGATCGGAGGTCCAGGGTGCAACGCAACAACGGAAGCATTTCACTGATATGCGATTAGAGATCCCGCACATCGGAGGTCCAAGGCATCGAAGCATCAAGAGATCGGCGCATCGCAATCGACAATCAAATAGGTGACACCCTTTCAAAGTTGCGATATCACATAGAGTTCTGATTGCGATTAAATTCGCCAGGATTTGAGCCTCTAGCGTTAAGCGTCGGGAATGCCTTGAAACATTTTTTTTTTTCTCAGTAAAATTAAACTATTGCTATTGAGTAAAATGTAGTACAATCAAGAGAGACAAGAAATCGGCCGACCGGAAATGATGAAATTATCAACCTCGGTCCCGGAGAAGGAATGAACTACAACAATTAACTTGAGAGCAAAAAACTGACTTTTACCCCGTAGGGGCAGAATTCTCAACACAATGTTTTTTCCCTTTCTTTTTGTTGACTTTTATCCAGCCATCCTGGGGAGTATGAGCTAAAACAACTTGTAGACTAGAATTCTCCAACAAGGGGAGCTTCTTATTTGATTCAGAAGAGGAGGATTCATGGACGCGTTTCTGGGAGATAGCTGTGACTGTGGTGTGAGCAGGAGAATCAGTGGACGGATCCTTCGGCTGAGGCGCCTGGTCCGGATCTGCATCGCTTTCCTCATCTTCCGAGCTTGAGGAATCAAAGCTCGGTGCTGGCGGCTGAGGACAAGGGGTCCAACGCTTGGGTTTGGTCTTTGCAAAGTTTCCCTTTTTCGATTTTGCAATGAGCGAGGGGCACGAACTTTGCAGGTGCCCTGTTAGGTGACAGTGGCGGCAACGGAATGCAGTGTTTTCGTAATCCAGGTTCTGGGTCCAAACAAAGTCATTGATCTTGAGATTGATTTTGTCTGGCAGTCCCTTGCTTAGATCCAGCTCCACACATATTCTTGCATATGTGTAGAGACCTTGATGTTCCCGCGAGGAATCTCCCATTAAAAAGCAGCCCAGGGTGTTGCCTATGCCCCTATAGACTGCTAAATGCCACAGGTGAGCTGGTAAGTTAGGAAGTCTGATCCAGACAGGAGCTTTGGTGATGACTGTAGATGCTGGGTCAAAATCTGGGAACCAAGGAGTTAAGAAGAGTCCTGCTGTACCCATAAACCAAGGACCTTCTTCTAAGCCCTGTTCATAGTGCTTGGGATTGTCGAACAGAATTATAAAATATCCTTTTGAGCAGAAGTTGACCTTGCAATGGTGAGTCCAGTTGTCATGGATCCAGTCGTAGAGGTCCTTAGAGCGAGGCCAAAGCCCATTGAATCTGCAAATGATGACCCTTTCAGCGAATTTTTGAAGGTAATCTGCAAGTTCAGGGTGGCAGAACTCAACAGAGGGAACCTCCTCTATCTTGTCAACCAGAAAAGGCTTGGGTTTGGGAGTCTCAGGGGGAATGGGAATCTTCGAGTGTACTGCAGCTTTGTAGGAGAAGGGAGGAGCAGAGGAAGATTGACCTGCAGCGCCACCTCTCAAACGAAGGGAAAACACTAAAGAGCTGCTATTTTTTATGCTGTAAGAAGAGAGGGGAAGAGGATCATCGAGTTGTTTACCTTGAAATATAAGTCTCTGTAGGGCAGAGGGGATCCCAAATCAGCGTTCCAGTTTTACCTTGAGATTCTACACCAAATCTGAAGGGTAGACCCATTGCAGAATGGTCTTGCCTGAGATCTATGAGATTTGGACCTGAAAGGGGGCAGAGAAATTTTCAAAAGCTTTCTGGAGAGACACAGTGCCGAAGTCTTTTGGGACTCTTACCCCCTGACGAACTGGAGGCGGTGGGGGAGGAAAAAGCTTCTGCAGATGGAGGCTATCACTCCAGTCCAGATCCGCTGTGAAGGATAGGGCTGCAGAGCTGTTGAGAGGCTAAATGAACATTTGCATCAGACTAACCCCTGCCTCGTTGCCTTTTTGGAGTAAAGCGAGAGAGACCAACGCTTAGAGCGCGTCCATGGTCTCTGTCCCGGGAGGAAAATCTGGGCAACTGACAAGCAAGTCTTTAAAAAATCTGTAGAGGCCATCAGCAAGCCTGAGAAGAAGCTAGCCATCGATTGTGGTCGTGAGCGCCAACGCTACAGAGTGTGGGTTTTGCCGAACATCAAGAACTGGTGCGGGATCAGGCGCAATCTGGAACTCAAGCTTGCTCGGCGCTGAAACTCCAACGGAGAGAGCCACTGTACCATGATAAACGCTGAGGATACCAACATAAAGCACTGTAGAGGGGCGAAAGGGACCCTTGAGAAACTGAAGCTGACCCTGTTTCTCTGAATGTTGCGTCTGCCTTTGCAGATCCGCATAGTAAGGGCTGAGCGGAGCACAGAGAGCAGGGTCAAGGTCGTTCGCGGCACTCTGGAGCGGCGCGAGAGATGCAGAGGAAAGAGCCGCCGACAAAACCCTAATCTCCCTCGCGTTCTCAATCGCTTGAAATTCCACAAACACCTGGTTGCGTTTCGATCCAACATTGACCTTGGTGTTGACAATTTTTCCGAACGGCTTACCCAGTTCAATAAGCTCTTCCTCTGTGCACTCCCTCAACAAATTTCTAAGGTGCAGAACCTTCGATAGTGGTTGAGAGTACCGGAACTGCAGCTGGCCAGCTATGGAGCCCATTCTACCCTCTTAGTTCGCCTCCCATAAGTTCAAAGCTGTGAGTTTTACTCAACTCTAGAATGCCTTAAAACATTTAGCAAAGGAAATCAGTCGCAAAATAAGAAGAGGGTTGACCTTTTCTCTTTCCTCGAGGGGGCCACATGGTTGAACATCATTGATCCTATAAATGAAACGTGGCTACACATGACACTTGGTAGCATATGGTTGGTTCCAATAAGGGACTTGAGGCCGCTGACGTCAGCATGATGCGGATGTACAGTGGACACGTGGCAGGCAAATTCGACGTTTTGAGGGTCATAAGGGGCCAAAACAGAGCGACATGTGTCACCAAGGTGACACATGGCAAAGGATGACGTCACATCGACGATTGACAATCAGAGGATGAGCATTGTTGCACCTAGTGAAACCTTCGATTGTGATCCGCCGATAAAGGGACTCCGACACAGGGGTTGGCCCATGGTCGCGGAAAAAGCAGAAGAACCAAGAGGTGAACAAAAAAAGGTGATCGACGTTCGACGATCACAAATTCTAGAGGGTGTCCACCAAAGGCAGTGTCATGAAATCACCGATTACGATATTACAAAAGCCCCAGGCGCTCAAGCATGTAGTCCCATGTGTTAAACAGGGGGACCATCAGTGATGCCATATTCCAAAGAGTCAGCCTCTGTCTCGACTATTCGCACACCCAACACAATATAAAGTGGCACAAGCCCGCGATCTTTAAAGCATAAAGCACTGAAAGGGCTCAAAGCCAAAGGGATCATGATTCGTTGTATTGCAACATTTATAGTATAAAGGGATTATACTGGAGAATCCCCGATATCACCTTATGACATTATAACAATGCATTTCATGGCCCCGATAGTGTTCTACATGAAGGCTAGAGGGACGGATGAGTTGGAGACAATGTTCAGGATATATCATGGCCACTATGCGAAACTGCTTTTGGGCTCCTGTAAGTAAAGAATTAAAGTGTGTGAGGCATGATACGACAAGGAACCAGCCTGGAGTGTGTGAGGCATGATGTGAAAAAAACGTGGCTAGACCAAAGGCCATCCAAGGAAGTGGCAAGGAGATATTTTCACAAATCATCATTTCAGTTTCACATGTTTTGTTAGTATGTATTATTTTAGCAAACAACATATTTCTATTGTAATAGTTGAAGGCGATAGAGCATGCATGCCGAGACAACTAGTCATGCAGAGATCTGGATGCTCAGGCCTGAGATATTTTTGTAATTAATTTCCTAGTTCTCCCTTTCCTTATAAAAGGAAGGAAGAAACACTTAACAAGGGTTCATAATTTTGGGAAAGACGACGCTTCTATGGGACCTTTCCTATTCTCATAAAGGCCTTCTTGAAGCTTGTTGTATTCTGATTTTCTCGAAGAGATTAATACAAAGTTTATGGTGATTCCAACTGATTTGGATTGCAGTATGTTCTTCTCTCTCTGTTTTTCAGATATGTTTTTAATTCTTCACAGATTGCATGTCATAGTAGTAGCTAGTTGTGTTTCCCTTTAGATATAGATTCATTTAAATCAGAAACGCTAGTGGATAATGTCTGTTTCAAGGTGGATTCTTGATATATAGGATTCTTTGTCCTAACCCCTATATGACAGATTCCTCCTCTGTTATTTCCCTCCATTTACATATGTTTTAAACACTAAATCGCTGCAAGCTCTGGACCTTATTTGGCCACCTTAAATCAAAGATTATTTCCTAAGTACTCTTGTATATCAACTGCATTCCATTTGTTATCTTTATGAATGGTTCTCGATCAAATTCATTTGTATTTGTGTGACATAATTGAAGTGCTGCAAGCCTCTACTCTGAAATTTGTCAAGCACTCTCCTAAGATGTCCTAGGCACTAGTCTACAATCAACCTAGAGGCTGTCTCTAGGAAGATTTTCTATCCCCTGAAGTACTTGTGCTCCTAGTGTTATAAAAAGCGACAACAAATACAATGAAGTCTTATGTCACCATTGCCAAGTCATGGCTTCTCAAAGTGTTACTGCAAAAGTCATATGTGTCAATGTATTTTTCCACAATTTTTGGAATGTAATATTGTATTTCAAAAAATGAGAAAATGAAAAATGTGTGGAATCCCAAGGGTCACACATGGAACATGAAGAGTCACTAGAAAGTTCTAGAGTCGTGTAGAAACTCAAAGGTAATATAGGAATTTTAAAAGTTATATGGGAGCTCAAGAGTTATGAGGGAGGTCAAGAGTCATGAGGGAGGTCAAGAGTCAGAAGGGAGGTGAAGCGTCACCTCATTTGTTATATATATATCCTCACATCTCAAGCAATGGACATTTCACCTCGGCTTCTCTAGCTCGGCATAGGAGAGAAGATCATTCTTTGGAGGAGCAAGTAGTGGCTTAATGTTCCACTATTGGAGCTAGTGTTGCATCGATGCAATTGTGCATCTGAGAACTTTCACTTAATATATGAAACTCTTGGAGTCGACGCACTTTCGTGCATATGTCGTGAATGATTGTAAGACTATTTTTTCTTTTTTGCGGTGTATGTTTATATTTACAGATACTAATGAAAATGAAATATTTTGTTTGCTTTGGTATGCATCTTGTTGAATGTATGTTTTTACTCGCTTCTATGATCATTGTTATCATGTGAACTACTTTGCAGGTTAACTAACGATCCTTTCCATGCTCTTGTGTGTCTCTTTTAGGATAGTACTATTACTTTTCTTCTAGAGGCTCACTCTTTCTTTACCTTCTATGAAAATACCTTATATACATTACAATTGTATGCCTCACAGTGTCAACTTGCTTGTTTCAAATATTGTTTGCATAATCTCTTATGTTGATAATTGCGGCAAAGGAACATCTCTAAGAATAATGGTGGTCATGCCTATTATCCAGATGGGGATCCTACTCCAAATGGTTTGATGTCTAATTGAGACTTCATACAAGGAGCCCCCCTTTGTTGGTGGATTTCCAACACCATTAACATCCAAACAAAAAAATAGTAAATTCATGATGGAAGCATGCCAACAGAAACAATGGTGTTCATTTTCATGTACTTTGGATGTGACAAAGTGTCTTATTGGATTGAATATATTCCTCGCGTCTCCTTATTATTCTCTTGAATTCCATGACATTTATGTTTTCCATAGCTATACTATGAGAAAAAAAAATCTTACAAACTAAACTAATCTAAAAAAATGCAAAACTGGAATAAAGGCATTGACCCAAGAAAATTGAGGATGAAATTACAAAAATCTCATGTGACCACAAAGGATTAAAACTAGAATATATCCCCTTCACTAAAATTTCCCCAAAAAATATCCTATAAAATATTGACTAGAAATGAAACACATAAAAATAACAAACCAAATAGAAATAGAGATGTAAGAAATAACCACAAACTTGTGTCACTTGCCCTGAAGGTTCTTTATAATCACTTTCACTAGAACCAAAAAACCATACCCATTATGTAGGAGCGAATCTGACTGCCTTATTTGCAATCCCATTACAATTAATATAAAACAACTAGGATCATACTAGACAAATTGTTCGAAATCACTTAATTAGAGGCTTGATATAATGAAATCCCAACTGCAAATGTTCTTAATGCCATTCCTCTCATCTTCCATTACCCCATGGTGCCAATGTTGCTTCGTACTAAGGCATTTGATACATAGAGCTAAGGTTAAGATTTTCATGTGAGAGAGGCTAGGTATTGTCCTCATTAGTCTCATCCGAGTACAAATACGTTGATTGTATGATGTTGAACAACGTGGATAATAAATGTTGATTGGCATGCATGATTTGTTCATGACCTTACGATATATTACATTGTGAGCATGCCCCATTTCTCTCACACTCCCCTTTTATTAATTTAGTGGTCTTCTTGGCCCAAAGGTTGGCTTCAACATTGAAATCTTGCTTCATGTCAAGGTAGGATATCTTGTTTGTTGTGCTTGCCTCCTTTTTGGCTTGAGAAATGACTATAATGAGCTTGCTATTCATTGGAAAAGATTTCTCAAACATAGCTTTAATGATTGCCATGGAATCACCTAAGAAGACCAATACACTTGCCTAAAAACAGTTCTTTGACACTACTTGCTATGATCCTTAATAGACGTAAAGATTATTCAAAAAGCATATATTAAAGATATGATAGCAGCTCCCTTTTACTTTAATTAAATCATAAATTTTTAAGACAACACTATACAATAATTCTTTTATGGAAGGATAAACACATTTTCACTTACATCCATGAGCATGCAACCTTTAAATGAACCATTCTCAAATATAGAAAAATTATTGACATCTCAAACTGAAGGCTCTATCTTTATTTATAGCTATTTAACGATCCCTAACCCTAATCACCATTGCCCTATAAATTAGTGAATAAGTATCTAACATTTAGTTTGCATGATACCTACTTTGTGGACCTTATCTAATAATAAGTAACAAGGTTTCAATACAATAGAATCTAATCTAATTGGAAACTAGACTATAAGAAAATGTAATGTCATAATGTTCCTATGGAAAAGTAGACATGTAATATTTCATGAACTTGAAGAAAAAGGCAACCCCAAAAGTCTTGAAACCATTTAAACATGTCAGTTTGGCATTGTGAAAAATAAGTTACTTACCATTAAAAAAAAAAAAAAAAAAGATATTATTAATTTACAAAACTGGGATATACTCTCACCAAAAATATAATAGAGAGAATACTAGAATTGCGCATGACATCGGCTGAGGACAATAAGTTGCTTATCATAAACACGAGAGGAAATTAAATTTTTGAGCTATATTTATAATTTATCAAAACCTTAAGGTTGCAAACACACCTCAAAGAGCCGTTGTAAAAGTAAACTATGTGGTAGTCATAATTGCCCAAGTGAAAATCTATATCTCTATGTGATTAATCTTCATTAGATTTTCTTTAAAATGGTATATGTTTTCCTTTATATGGCGTCATATAACCAATTTGATTTATTTATTCATAATTTTTATATAGTAACTTTTAGTTATCTTAATTTAAATTATTTGTAGTATTTATTTTATATAATTAATTTAATTTTTATGTTACGTTAGCGCTTAAAATTTGTTTTGTGTATTTTTTAATTTTTTTTTGAAAGAATTAGAAGGTTTGTTGCGCTTGTAGTGTAATTCAATGATCATAATCATAGCTGTAGAGTTTAAATATGGCTAGATATCACAATTGGTATTGTCAATGAAATCTTATTCTAAGGCCCTGAGGACGATCATCATCTCAATAGTTTCCTCAATGATGTTCTTCAACATGAAGTTGGCTAGCAAATTACAAAGAAAGTAAAAAGAGATTGAGTTCTTATGCAAATAAAGAATTTTAAAGATATTAAAAATGAATGAATGAACAATGCGTTGAAGGTGTTTAAATGTTATATTCATAAGCTTGACATTTGATTTATTATTTAACAAAAAAGTTCATTGGAATTTTGATTACCTCTAGAAATTGGCTAGAAGAACTATCTAGAGATTTAACATAGTCTTTGGAAATCTAAATCAAATAAGCAGGTTGATTTAATAATTAGTGTTATGATATGTGAATAACTTGAAATAAAATTCCACATTTTGTAATATTTGTATTAAAGGATAAAATATAACTTTATACAATATCCTTGGTGGCTTATGAGATTGGATAAGATGAATACCAAACATCATCGAATAGTGCCTCGAATTTTTGTAGATTCTACTTGTTGTCTATTTGTCGTATACATGGATGGGTCCTTTTCCATAGATGACAGATAACATAACATCAACACACCATGTAAATAGACGTGATTTACTAAGTAAATTGGTTAAACAACCATATGTGATCTTCAAGAATTTGATAGATCATGGGTTCAATTATGTTCAATTACTAAACCTTGTGCTTCCATACTTATGGATTCCCTATATGACTCCCAACCCAAATAACAAAATACGAATAATGATTACGTAAAAAAAATTCCAATAATTGGATCATGCTTTAACCACGCACATCTCAAACATTGTTTGTCCTTACTTGATATCCAACTTGAAAAGACATGTATAGAACCAAGTCGAAATATTTAACTCTTTAGTAAAGTACATTACAACATGACAAAGATGTAGCAATTTATAATTATGCAACGAAGAAATTGTATTGCCTCCATTTGCACTTTGCTAAGTACCAAAATAATATGCGTACTCGTCCGTGTTGTATCAATTTTTTTTCTAAGTTTTAGCTATATATATTTAATGTTTTAATAATTTATATTATAACAAGACTATAAAAAGATTTAATATATTTTTTTGTTTCCTAGGTTATGGGAGTTGAAATAAATGACATGTGTTTGACTAGCTATGACCTAGGAGCATGTAAGTTGTCAAAATCACTTGAGATCACATTTGGTTTGGGCCACACCAGCTCTTAACATGGCTAGATTTTTACCCACAATATTTCAAAACAATAACCTTTACACTATAAAATATCCTAACCTAACACTCTATTACTATTTACTCTAAACCTTCTACACAATAAATTTTTTTCTTAAAATATTAAAAATATATCTTTAAAAAGAATATTAAAACTATAAAATTATTTTTCAAATCTTTAATTTTAGATCTTGAACTTTTGTGCATACCAAAATTTGGTGCACATCAATCTCATGTTCAGAACCATTTCGTTATTGTCATTTTCCTCATCGGGATTAGGTTCTTGGGTGTTCTTGGAATTTTCAAAAAGGTTTTTCTCCAGTTATTTTAGATTGACTTTATTTAATTTTTGTAATGGGTAAGCGACCCTTTCTATTTTATTTTTTCATGTGATATTAAGAGTAGTTAATATTACAAATTAACTTTTGATTTTTTATAATTCAGTTTCATTGTTTTATATTTTTATGTTTTGGTTTTTAAGTTGGGAATATGGTTTTATAATTTTTATAAGTTAGTATATAAGATTTTAGTTAAACATATTAAAATGTAAAATATTTAATTTATATTATATATAAGGTCTTGTTATTTTGTTCTTAAATTTGTTTGGATGTTTAAAAATAGTTGGAATATGGTAAAATTATTCAGAAATTTTGGGAATGTTTGAATCGAGGTTTTAATGGTGGAAATAGATTCAGTATCATCAAAAATCCTGGGGATACTCAAAATTTTGAAGTTTGATAACTGTGGATTTACAAAAATTCTTGTCATATTTTATCAAAATCTGGTCAAAGTTTCCATAATTTTCTGGGCAAATTTGAATGTTGGGTAGACCACTATTATATATAATATATTTTTTGTGTAATGTCTCTTATTTGATCTTATTATCTTACATTGTATTATTAATTTATTTTTTGATTGATTAATTTATATGACTAATTCTTATAAGTATTATTAGTATAAGTAAGAGGTATGTGTATGTTAGTCATATACCCAAACCTCTCATGAATACATTAGCATCATATGATTAGTATTAAGCTTGATTAGTGGTTAATTAATTCATTAATGATTTTTATGATTCATTTAATATTAAATATTAATTAGATTTTCATGAATCCATTTTCCCTTGATGGAATCATAAAAATAGATCTTACTATTTTATTAATTTACCCTTATGCACCATAACATGGTTGTCTCCTCAAATAAAATGTTGGATGGGAGGATAGGTGGAGTGGCTCGAGGAGAGGGATGGGGAGGTTGGTGGCATTAACTTGGGGGAGAGGCATAAGTGTGGGAAAGAGTTTGAGAAGAGGGGGGTGATTTTTTTCACATAGAACTTGAGCAGAGGAGGATTGTATTGGATTTGATTTTGGCAATTAGGAGTGCATAGATTCAACTAGCACGGAGAGGTGGATATTGGTGTTGGAACATGTATCTTGGGGACACTACAACAACAGTTTTGACTTGGGCTTGGAAGGCTAGGAAGCCTATGGAGGTTCCTTGGGCTGGGAAGTCAAATAGACTTTCCTAGTTTGCAGGGTGGTAAATTTAGTTAGGTGGTCCCAACAAGAACACCAAACCAAGCCACTGTAACTATGTATTCTTCTTGTTGGTTAAATCTTGTAAAATTTATTTTACATGCTTTGATATGATGTGACAAATATGGTGTTATTTGTTTGATATGTTGTGAAAACTGTGCAGAAATTCTATTAAGTTAAGGACCCCGAGATGGGTTCTTACATATGGTATCAGAGCCCAATTCAAATATGGACCCTAAAACCCACCCAAACAATGTTCAATCCTTACCTGCAAAAAGAACAGTCAAACATCCAATTAAAGTTTAAACATGCAATTACTACTTATAAACTGGAGTGCACATAGTAGACTAGAAATAACTCCATCATAATTATTACATGCGTTACAATAGTTGCAACAAAGTTTATTAATGCAACAATCATTGTAGCATTTACTTGAATATGTCAAGGTGCACTTTTCAGGGATTTATGGTTCCTTACACATGGATGAAGGGGACTCATGGGAGCCAATGGAATTTTTTAATGAAAGTTAGTTAGCACATAAAGGAAAGAATGAAACTTCCAAACTTTGAAAATTTTACAAAATTTTAAAGTGTCATGACTAACAAGAACCAAGATGGCATATTTTATACAGCGAGGTAGACAATGCTTTTGATAGGGTGTAGGGAAGGGGTGAGGCATAATAAGTGTATGTTTTAACCCTATACAGAAATTACCTGCAGATGAATTCTAAAAACATAAAATAAACAATGACGAGAATATAAAATAAATACATAGAGATTTTCCCCTGGATCCCAAAACTAGGACTACTTGATTGATTTTTCATTATATTCATTTTAATATATATATATATATGCCGAAGAATCCATTAACCCAGGATTAGAACATAACTGTAGTCCCTTGACTAGATCTACTAAATACCATGGGCAGAAAACCATCATGCCCAAAACCATGTGGAAAACCTATGCACAAAAACATAGATAGGTCCGCCCACCTAATATAGGGTCCACAAAAAAAAAACTTGGGGCGTTGCCCCGGACCGCTACCACCCCTTTGAAACCCCCCGACAAGGAGAGTTGCGTCTCCCCGTGACCCCCCTACTACGCCCGATGCAACGAACAGGGGGGGTTGTTTCCCCTCCTGTGACCCCACCCTACGCGTGCGACTAGTCATGGAAAGAATATAACACACACCCAACATTCTCCCACTTATTTTCTTTTCCACACAGGGGGTCACAAGACAGCGTACTCATTGGTCCAACCCTGCAACACCCATTGTTTCTCTACACCAAGAAAACTTCTCAGTGCTCATAGACTTCGTCAATGCATCTGCATCATTCTTCAAAGTGTCCACCTTTACCAGCAACACCTTTTTTTCCTCAACCATATCCCTCACAAAGTGATACTGAACATCAATGTGCTTTGTCTTTGAATGAAAGTAGGGTTTTTTTCCAAGAAAATTGTACTTTGGTTGTCACAGTCTATCGTTATAACTCGTTGTACTAACCCCATACTTGAATACAATCTCTGCAACCAAACTACTTCCTTGCTTTCATGAGTGGTTCCCATGTATTCTGCCTCTGTAGTTGAAAGTGTCACTATACACTGCCTCTTTCTCATCCAACTAACTACACCTCCAAATAGGTTAAACACATACCCACTTGTAGATCTTCTCTGATCAAGATCTCCAACCTAGTCCACATCAATAAAGCCACGAATATCCAAAACTCTGTCCAAACCTTGTCTTGGTAGCACAAACCATAATATTAGTGCCACACAAATACCTGAAAACCCGCTTCATTGTTGTCCAATTCTCCTTCCTTGGTTTTGACATAAACTTGCTCAATGCTCCCACCGCATGTGCAATGTCTGGTCTAGTATAGACCATTGCATACATTAGGCTACCAACTGAACTTGTGTATGGAACACTGGACATGTCCTCTTCCTCTTCTTGTGTCTTGGGACATTGTTCAATAGATAACTTTACACCTACAATAATAGGAACCTTCACCAGTTTAGTATCCTACATATTAAACATCTACAATATTGTCTCGACATACTTCCTATGGTTTAACCAGAACTTCCTCTTTGCCCGATCTCGTTTAATTTCCATACCCAAAATATAGTTTGCAGCACCAAGATCTTTCATGTCGAATTTGGAGGACAATTGGGTCTTCAAATCCTGGATAATTTCTTTGTCATTTCCAATCAGCGACATATCATCCACATACAAGACCAAATAAATAACATGACCACTAATTAATTTAAAATACACACATTGATCCACTTTGCTTCTGGTGAAGCCAAGTCCCCGTATATATGTATCAAATTTTTGATACCACATCCTTGGTGATTTTTTTAACCCATACAAAGACTTTTTTAACTTGCATACCAGTTCTTTCTTTCCCTTCACCACAAATCCTTCAGGTTGCTTCATGTAGATCTCTTCTTCTAGATCCCCATGAAGAAATGTTGTCTTCACATCCATCTGTTCTACCTCAAAATCAAAAGTAGCAACAATAAATAAAAGTAATCTAATAGAATCTACGTTGGCAATAGGAGAAAAAATATCACCAAAATCAATTCCTAACACATGGGAATAACCTTTTGCTATCAACTAAGCTTTCTATTTCTCCACCTTGCCTTTTGTATTCATCTTCTTCTTAAACACCCATTTGCTTCCAATGGATTTCCTTCCAGTCGGAAACTCCACCAGATCCCAAGCCTCATTTTTGTCCAAAGATGCCATTTCATCAACTGTGGCCTCTTTCCAGACTTTGTCATCCTCTAAATATATTGCCTCCTTGACAGTTCTGGGATCATCATCAGTAATAGATAAAGCAAAATTTGAATAGAAAGTTGATGGACTATACCTTTTTGGTTGTCTTCTTTCTCGAACTGATATTCTCACAGCTAGAGTTTGTGGCTCTTCATATTCTAATTCCTATTATGTTGTAGAGTTTGATTCTTCCTCCTTTAGCTCAAACTCTATCTTCTCGGGTTCCTTTGGTAGGAATTAATGTTTAATAACACATTTCACCTCTCTAAACACCACATCTCGGTTGTACACAACCTTCCTTATTTCTGGGTTCCAAAGCTTATAACCTTTTAAACCATCTTTATACCCAATAAAGACGCACCTTTCAGATTTACTATCCAACTTGGTTATTTTCTCCCTTGGAACATGTACATATGCATCACAACCAAATACCCTCATATGTGAAAGAGAGGGTTTCTTACCAATTCATACCTCATGTGGAGTCTTATCCTCAAACGTTGATGAAGGTGATCTATTAATCAGGTAACATGCAGTCTCCACCACCTCTACCAGAATTCTTGTCTTAACCTGACACCATTGAGCATGCTTCTTGCCTTTTCCATCAACATCCAATTTATTCTTTCTGCAACTCCATTTTACTGAGGTGTGTATAGAGTAGTTTTCTGTCATGCTATACCACACTTCTTACAAAACTCTTCAAATTCCTTCTTGCAAAAATATCCACCATTATCTGTCCTCAACACCTTTATCTTCTTCTCTGTTTGGTTTTCCACCAAAGCCTTAAATTCTTTAAACCTATCAAAGAATTCAAATTTCTTCCTAAGGAAATATATTTATGTATTCCTTGAGAATTCATCTATAAATGATACATAATACAATGACTTACCCAATGATGGAACTCACACAGGTCCAAACACATCATTGTGCACAAGCTCTAATATCCCTTTCACCTCTTAGCACCAATGGGGAAACTCACATGATTCTTCTTCCCATATACACAATGTTCACATAAATCAAAATCCATAGAGAAATTATGCATCTACCATACCATTACCATGAAGTATTCAAAGGCCCTTCTATCCAATATGTCCAAGCTTGTGATGCCATAGCATGGTCTTTTCTCCAGAGACCACTAGATTTTCTGCTCCACTTTCGAGAACCACAGAACTGTTGCACTCTAAACCAAAATACTACCTAGAAGCTTGTACAGAGTTCCAATCTGAACTCCCTACATTAATACCAGTGCTCCCTGAACCATCTTGCAAATATCTTTCCCGAACGCTGTTTTTACACCTGCAGCATCCATCTTGTTTACAGAAATTAGATTTCTGGCCAACGAAGGAAGAGGCAGAACACCTGGAAGTGTTCTAATCCTTCCACCTTGCAACTTCAGCTTAACTTTTCCGTGTTTGATGATTCTAGCCTTCATTTCATCCCCTAAGAAGACATCACCACCATCATATTTCTCATACTCGCAGAACCGTTCCCTATGGGGAGTGAAGTGAAAGGATGCACTTGAGTCAATCAACCATGCCTCATGATCTACATGTGTACTTGAAGAAGAAGCCAAGTAGACATCCCCACCTTCATCTAAGGTGGTTTTCGCCTCTGCAAAAGGAGCATCATCATATTCCTTTCCTTTCTCAGGAGCTTTAGATTACAATCCTTTTTGAAGTTCCCTTCCTTTCCACATTTCCAGCACACCTTTACAGGTTTTCCTGGAGATTTAGATCTCCCGCTCATGGACTTATTTTTGTTTATGTTCTAGGACCACCCTCATACAAACAAGGCATCTACATTCTTGCCCTCCATATTTTTCTGTCTCATCTCCTCCAACAACAAGGATGAGACTATTTCATCAAACTTCAAGGTAGTTGTATTGCTACCTATTGCAACAACTAGAATATCCCATGAATCTAGTAGAGAACACAACAAAGTAATGCACTTATCTTCATTTGAAATTTTAATATCAACAGATAACAACTAGCTTACTACAGTATTAAAGGCGTTTAGATGCTTTGTCACCGATTCTGCATCCTTTATCCTCAAGTTATACAACTTTTTTCGTAGGAACAATTTGTTCACCAGAGACTTAGATTTGTACAAAGTCCCTAACTTGTCCCACAAAGCCTTCACTATAGCTTCCCCTGATACATTCAACAATATTGAATTTAAGACACACAATTGTATTGTGCTCTTTGCTTTCTGATCCAACTTCACCCAGTCTTCATCTAACATTGTTGGTTTAGTACTCGGATCTATCGCAGTCCACTGATCTTTATCCACCAACAGATCCTTCATCTTGAGTTTCCACAACTCAAAACTTTGACCATTAAATTTATCGATCTCTATATTTCCATTGCTCGCCATCTTCTTTCACCAAAAGAATCGATCCCGTAGATCTCCCACTGAAAATATTCTACCACAAACTTGAGCAAAAGCCCTCAACAACAAAGGAGTCCCCTTGAAGGTAAAACAAATATGATACCAATTGTAGGTTTTAACCTTGTACAAAAATTACTTGCAGAAAAATTCTAAAAGCAGAAAATAAACAATGACGAGAATATAAAACAAATACACAGAGATTTTCCCCTGGATCCCAAAATCGGGACTACCAAATTCATTTTTCATTATATTCCTTTCAATGTCACAATACATATATATACATGCCAAATCATTCATAAACCCCAATTCATTAACCCTAGATTAGAACATAATCGTAGTTTCCTTGACCAAATCTACTAAATACCATGGACAAAAAACCATCATCTCCAAACCATGTCCAAAACCCATGCACAAAACCATAAGTAGGTCTTCCCACCTAATATAGGGTCAAAAAAATAAAAATCTGGGGGCGTTGCCCCGGACCCCATGCGGGTTACCGCCCCCCTAAAACCCCCCGACAGGGGGGGCGATGCCCCCCTATGACCCCCCCCGCTTGTGCGACTAGTCGTGTAAAGAATATAACACACACCCAACAATAGGTTCTCACATTTCAACATTTATGCTTATATTTTAATGGAAATATGTATTTGGCTATCAAACAATGAAATTCCAAAATACAGGCCTGTTAAATTATAAATTTCCAAAAGTTTGGTAGAAAAGGATCTTAACCAAAATAGATTGACAATATGTCACATAACCTACCACTAACCTTTACACTACCTACCATAATCTTTATTTATTTATCCTCATCTTTCTCTGACTTCTTCACAAATCTAAATCCTGATGATTAACCACAGAGGATGGTTCGAAATATCGATGCATAAAACAACAAAATGCGATGGATCCGGAAGATATAACCACACAATATATCACATCCTCACATATGGAACTTATTTTATCCTCTTTGAATTTTTTTTGTAGCTTTTAAAATTAGCCAGAGCTCCAATGTCTAACTTGGCTCTTAGGATGACAGTCCATCCAGATGTGATCTCAAAAAATAAAAACATAATGGGTTCTTAATTTGAGGAAAATCACAACGAAATTAATGTTATGGTTGATCAAATCAAACATTGTCAATAAGTTGTACAATATGCCAAGGCATTCTCTCTTATTCCTATCATGTTAACATAATCAACATAGATGATTAGATGGAAAATATATCATGCACTACTTATACTCTTTATCTTGCTAAAATACTTGATTGCATTGTCCATGAATCCCTAGATCAACACCGAGTTCTATCAAAATTTGAGGATGTTTTCCCAATAGAGTTGCCAAGATTACCCCCAAAGAGGGAGATCAATTTCACAATCAACCTAAAACCTGGTGCAGATCCAATATCCAAGATACCCAACAAGATAAAAACTCCATAAATTTGTGAGTTGCAGGTGCAGTTAAAAAAGTTGATAGATTTGGGACTTATTAGAACTAGTATTTCACCCTGGGGTGCACTAGTGATTTTCGTTAAGAAGAAAGATGGTTCCTTGAGGTTGTGCATATATTACAGGGAAATGAATCAAGCACAATAAAGAATAGGTACCTAATACACATAATAGATTATCTCTTAGATCAAATGAAGATAGCAATTGTTTTCTAAAAAACCGAGTCTACAATCAAAATACCACCACTTAAAGGATTAAAGAAGGCGACATCCCAAAAAATACCTTTCGAAATCGGTTTGAGCACTATGAGTTTGTTTTAGTGTCGTTTGGTTTTACCAATGCACTAGCATTGTTCATGAGCCTTGTGAATGGTGTGTTCTGGAAGTATCTAGACCACTTTGTGCAAGTCTCGCTAGATGATATTCTCATGTATTCCAAGAATGAAAAAGGAGCATGAAGAGTAGATAAGGGTTTTGTTGACATGCTTAAGGGAAAATAAGTTGTATGAAAAAATATTGAAACACTCTTTCTTTCAGAAATAAATTCATTATTTCGGTCACATCATTTCAAGAGAAGGGATTCCAATTGATCGAAAAAAGGCGAAGGCCATAATAGATTGGCTATCATTGAAAAATGCTCGTGAGGTGTGTAGCTTCATGGGCCTAGCATGTTTATCAATAGTTCATGGAATGATTTTCCAATATTGCAAAACCCATCACCATATTACAACACAAGGGAGTTAGGTATGAATGGATAGATGAATGTGGCACTACATTTGTTGAACTAAAGAGACTACTAACTAGTGCATTGATCCTTCAAGTGTCTAACATGGAGAAGGGCTTCACAATTTTCACAAATTCTTTGAAGCAAGGAAGAAACATGAAGAGTTGTACACTACCCATGACTTAGAATTAGCAATGGTGATGCTAGCTTTGAAACTATTGAGACACTACCTCGTTGGGAGAAGTTTTAATCTAAAGACCAATCATGAGAGGCTAAAGAATATCTTCACTTAGAGGGATTTGAATGCTAGACAAAGGCAATGGATTGAATTCATGAGTGAGTACGATTTTGGGATTCTGTACATCAAGGGAAAAGAGAATGTGGTAGTTATTTCACTAAGCAGAAGATTGTGGATGTTCTCCCTGATGCCCTTAGGGTTCATTTTGATGGATCATGTGTTATAAAAAAAAATTGAAGATAGTTGGCATATGAAGGTTATGCCAATGCTTCAGAGTGGGAAGTAGATAGAACCAAGGTTTGAGGGTGATACCTTGAACTAGCTGGATTGTTGAGTTCAAGGAATAATGTAGATCCCTAGGGGAGGGGGTATATGAGGAAGTTTCCTCGACAAGTCATATAGGGCACTCTACTGTGCACATCCTAGCATGAAGAAGATGTATGTAGACATGAAGAAAAAATTCTTTTGGGCAGGAACGAAGCGTGACATGGTCCAGTTTGTCCCCGACTGTCCTAAATGTCAGCGTGTGAAGGTTAATCATCGCCACTCGGTATGAATCCTATAATTGCATGACATCCCTATGTCTAAATGGGAGTTCATTCCCTTGGATTTTGTTTTAGATTTTCCACTCACATCTCAAAGGCACAACACCATCTTGATTATAGTTAAGAAGTTGAACAAAATTCCCATTTCATCCTAGTGAGAGACACTACAATGTTATCGATGTGGCACAATTGTTTATCAGCGAATTTATCTAGCTACATGGGTTACCCACAAAGATCACTTCTGATAGGGACTTGTGATTTACATCTAGGTTTTGGTTAAGTTTGTAGTCAGTGTTGGGGACTCAGTTGAACTTGAGAAATGCATATCATCTGGAAACAAATGGGTAGACTAAAAGAGTGAATCAGGTTATGGAAGACATGATTAGAATGCATGCTATGGTTTACCAAACTCAATGAGAAATATACCTACAATTGGTAGAGTTCACCTACAATAAAAATTACCACAGTTCAATTGGGATGCCTCCTTATCAAGCTCTGTATGGGAGGCCATGCAGGAGACCGTTGAGTTGGGAAAGGTTGGAGGAAAAATTAATAATAGGGCTGGAATTGGTTCAAGAATGGAGGAGTAGGTAAAGAAAATTCGGCAAACGTTTAATGAAGCACATGATAGACAAAAGAGTTATGGAAATGCACATAGGACCCATTGGAGTTATGTAGTGGTAGCCATATTTTTATTCATATTTGACCCAACAAGAGCACCATTCGATTTGGGAAAGGGATGATGTTGTCACCTTGATTTATAGGACCTTTTAGGATCAAAGAGAAATTGGACCAGCCATGGGTATCATCTTGTACATCCACCCACATGCATAAAACTCATGATTATTTTTATGTATATGTTGTAGGACATTATGTTTTTGATGAATCTCACAAACTCAATTGAAGGGAATTGCAAGTCTTTGACGTGGGAACTATTATGGTTGAACTATTATGCATATTAGACCATAGGGCTCAACAAACTCAGACATTGCTTGGTGGACCAGATTAAGATCCAGTGAGACAAGTACAACTTAGGGTCTGCTACTTGGGAGGATGTAGAGAATATATGTTAGGACTACCCTTCACTTTTTGACCACTTGTGATGCCCATTTTTACCTATGTTTAGGCCCTATTTGTATTCTTATGATGGTTTGTATAGTATGAACGCTATGTAATATTGATGAATTTCAGTTGGATCGATGAACTTATACAAAAAAAATCAATGGATTATGTTTCTACAGATTAAAGCATCTAATGTATGACTTATTCGATGGACGATTTATCTAATGTATGGAATATATGGTTATCATTTATCTAGTGTATGACTTATCAGAGTTATGATTTATTTGAAGTATGATTTAATTCCAACATGTTGATGTCATTTGAAAAAAAAATGGGTATGTGGATACCAAACTTAATAACATGATGATTGCGATCACACACACACAAATATGTATGTATATGTTGTTGTTATGTATATACCTAGATGGGAAATAGCCTACAAATTGGAAGGGACTATGTGATAACCAAATATCGATGTTGATGCCTAGTGGATGTCGAAATATCCAACAAGGAATGGCATGATGTACATTATTTTATTATATTTTGTTTCTACTTGATATGCACTATTATGACATGGAGTAAGGTGAAAATTGTAGGTGACATGACTGTCCAACTGAATTATTCAATGATAAGAATCCAAACCAACATTGTAGTGTGGTACATGTTAGGGTGTTGACCCTGGTCCTTGAGGAGGGGTGGAGGCATCTCCCACCATGTAACATCCAAGCTGTTGAAAATAGAAACAAGAAATGTGAAAAATAACATCAAGAAAAATCCTAATTTAATTTGTCCTTGAATTAAATTAGGAATTAAATTGTAATTCTAATTCTCATGGCAACTTGTAACAGTGAACTAAGTTAAGTTGACTTATTTGGCTCAGTAAATTCAAGTTGGGAGTCTATCTAGAGTCATGTAGAGTGATCCTTAAATTTTAGGGGCCCAGACTGAGTTATGATCGAGTTGTAATTATTTAATTCAGTTAAACTAGTTCTATCTGTTAAATTTAGGTATGTTCTATGCTAGAGCAATTTATTTAAATTTTCACAATTAGCAATCACATCAGCATTATGATAAACTGCAGATAGAACATAAATATAAAAAGCAGAAGACAAACCAAGACAAGAGGACACAAGATATGGCGCAGGCCAGGGAAAAACCCCACAATGTGTGGGGAAACCCTTTGATCAAATCTTCTTTTATCTTCAAAGTTCAGCAGAGAAAGAGAGAGAGAGAGATAATACATTTACAACAGAAGTCAATGCTTTGACTTATCTGGATCTGAGCATAGATCACTTCCTATAATGATGAGATCAGTTGAAGACATGCGGCTTCAACTGAATCTCCTAGGTGACGACTTCACCTATCCATTTCGTTCATCTGCTGCACCTTACCGTGTAGCACCATCATGCTGCATCATGCATCTTCATGCTACTCATGATCACTGCACTGCCCATACATCAAGTTGTCTATGACTTCATATTTCATGCTGCTCATGCATCATCATGCTTCATGCTGCCCATGCATGCCCATGCATTATATCAAGCTTCATGCTACCCATGCTGCCCATGCATTATATCAATCTTCATGCTGCTGCAACAATTTGCCTTTGTGGATATCAACGTTAGTTGCTTGCTATGGCTTGCAGCCTAGCAAAGCAGCTAGGCTATAGTTACGAAATCCTCCATGCAGTCTCAAACTATACAATCATGCTATCATCCACAGTAATCCATCTTGATTGTAGTTATGTAGACAGAGTATGCCTGCGGTTCTGATTCCCTACTGCCCACAAATATCTGCGTATTGTGCGTGTATATAAATTGACTACGTGTATATATATGGACTGCGTGTATGAATATATGTTGCCTTTGAGTGAAAGCTGAGCATGTAAATATTTTCTCTATTGCTGTGTATATATATGAAGCCATCGTATAATATATATATATATATCTCTGCGTTGTTTCCCTGCATATATAAATATATTGCAGTGTTGTATCAAAGCCTGCGTACAGCTATGCGTATGGCTAGCATTGATGCGTTCCATGTATTTCTTTAAACCATGCTATCTGTTGATGCGTTTTACGTATCTTTTAAACCATGTTGCCTTGCTGTGTTGATGCCCACGCTATTTGACTGCGTTGATGCCCACGCTATCTCTTAAACCACGCTTTCACCTTGACTGCTGCCTTCACCCTTTGACTGCGGCCTTCATGTCCTGCGTATACATAGTCAGCGTATGACTGCCCAGCGTATATACCATGAGCATTCCATACATCATTGCGTCCCATAATATATATGACTGTTCTATATGACTGCGATCCATATAGTGTATCTCCATTGCCATAGCTGCGTCATACATGACAGCATATATATGCATTTCCACTGCTGCATTATTTCTTTGCTGTGCTAGGGTTTCACCATGTATCATTTCCTGAACAGCTTATAGAGATGAACAACGAATCATCTTCCTGCGTAGAATTAGGGCATCATTTTGCTGCTAGGGCTGCTTCTAGACCAGGGTATTCTTAGTGATTCTCCTTCTCCAAAAACCCAAGACGTGGAGAGGAGGAGTTCACATGAAGAATGTGTCCTTAAATAACATCGAATCCTCTTCTATTTATACCAAAAATGAGGATGATGAATAGACACGTCAGTTGGGCTTCTAGAGCCTACATTAGTGCTGGTCGGCTTGATAATAAGTACATAAACAAAATAAATTCATATCTCCATAAATACTTATCGGAATCGGATGATATTTGGATCAATCCTACACCTCTCGACGAGAGGGATCCAATAAAAATATCATCTACCATAAATAAGCCGAACCACATAGAGTTTGGCCCTAGTTGTCAATTTAACACTATCTGATGGAGGAACTAGTGAGAGGTAAAGTGAATTAAATTGGATGTAATTCACATGCAATGATCAATCAGATAACTGATAATTCACTTATAAATAACTCATGCATTTCAGTTCTGAGAAAGACCTAGTTGAGATTAGAGTTCAGGGACATTGTACTAATAGTTGTAAAATCATCTAAATTAAATTGATGGTGCATGCAATCAGAGGAAGGCCTATGGATGGATTACACGGTTGTGGATGAGGAATTTCCCAATTAAATATGGGTTAATTCCCTAGGAAACTGCGCAAGGAAGTAGGATCTTGGCAAGCAACATATTTGGCTAAGTATTGGCTTGAGCTAGTTTTTGAAGCAGTGAGATAGATTGTACTCGTGCAGAGATTGTTTGGGTTGAACAAGAATTGTATTTTCTTCTCAGATATTCTTATTAATGCAATATATAGATAGCAGGGGTTTTAAGCTATGGATTCCCCATAAGATTATTGTGTTATATGTGATTTAAATTCTTCCTTTTCTGTTTCGTGATTTCATCGATCAAGTTTTGTTTTCGTTGATGAGTAGAGTAGATTCAAGTCAATTGTTTTAGCATATTACAATCTATAGTTTAAATCTACAAGAAAAAAATTACATGGCATCAGAGCTAGATTTGTAGAAATATCTATATGGTATCAGAGATGAAATCACAATATTAAAGTAGAATTCGAAATTTTCCTTGCATATTGATGGAGCTCTAGTTAAGAGTAGATCCAGAAGACCCTATGTGCAGACTTCTTAATGGAGCTAGAAGGTTGCTAGTGGATAGATCAATGAGCCAATGTTTAGTGACACAAAAAGGAGTTGTGATCATTGACATTGATAAATTGAGGAGCAGAGAGATTTCCCACAAGGAGATCAAGACTCAGAGGGAGTCTAGTTTCAGAGGGAGCAACCCTATGGAATCTAGTACTTCAATATCTGGGGAGATTGGACTCATTATTGCAGTAGGTGCAACAACAGTGACACAACAATAGTATGAGTAGATCAGATTTAGCTCATGCATGCAAAGCCTTGAGGATCAAGGCAAAGGTTAGAGACTTGGTGGTTGAGAGGGAGCATGTTAGACCTCTCAACATGCAGCCTTAGAAGCAACCTTAGCAAGTTGTGGAGCAGCCACAATTGGAGAAGCAGAGAAGAGGCTGAGTGGAGACATCCACTCAAGTAGATATCTCTAGTAAGATGAGAGTTTGAGCTAAGTGGGTAAAGGGAGCACATGCAGCTATACCTCCAGGTGTGAGGTGGGGAAATATGAAACCTTAGTTCAAGAGTTTCAGAAATTGGGCAAGATCCATTGAGGTTTTTTTTTTGTCTCATGGATCATTACCTTGCTACGGGGTCCATAGTATTCAGTAGCGGGAGGATCAGTGTCAATCAGATACTAAGGAGTGCTGAGAAGTGTTGAAAACAGAGTAGGAGGCTCAGTAGCAGAGTCAGAAACAACACAGTTTTTCCCAGTGGACAGTTACAAACACAGTTGATTCAATTTATTTTGTTTGGATGCTTTTTGGTTGCAGATGTTGCAGTAGCAACAACAACAGTGACAAGAGTTGCATGCAAAACATTCTAAAGGTACCAAATAGGGATAGAATTGAATTCCTTTATTTTTGAGAGGGAGTGTTGAAAATAGCAGCAAGAAATATTAAAAATAGCATTAAGAAAAATCCCAATTTAATTTCTCCTTGAATTAAATTAGGAATTAAATTGTAATTGTAATTCGCATAACAACTTGTAACAATTAACTAAGTTAAGTTGACTTAGTTGGATCAGTAAATTTGAGTTGGGAGTCTATCTAGAGTCATGTAGAGTGATCCATAAATTTTAGGGGCCTAGGTTGAGTTCTAATTATTTAATTCAATTTAACTGAGTTAAATTTAGATAAACTAGTTCTAACTGATGGAGGAACTAGTGAGAGGTCAAGTGAATTAAATTGGATTTAATTCACATGCAATGATCAATCAGATAACTGATAATTCACTCATAAACAACTCATGCATGTTTGTTCTGAGAAAGACCTAGTTGAGATTAGATTTTAGGGACAATGTACTATCGGTTGTAAAATCATCTAAATTAAACTGACGGTGCATGCAATCAAAGGAAGGCCTATGGATGGATTGCGCAGTTATGGATGAGGAATTTCTCAATTAAATATGGGATAATTCCCTAGGAAACTACGCAAGGAAGTAGGAGCTTGGTAGGTAGCAGATTTGGCTAAGTATTGACTTGAGCTGGTTTGTGAAGCAACGAGATAGATTGTACTCGTGCAAATATTGTTCGAGTTGAACAAGCAATGTATTTTCTTCTTAGATCTTATGATTAATGCAATATCCAGATAGTAGAGATTTTCAGTTGTGGCTTTCCCCTAAAAATTATTGTGTTATGTGTGATTGAAATTCTTCCTTTTCTGCTTCCTGATTCCATCGATCAATTTTTGTTTCCATTGGTGAGTAGAATAGATTCAAGTCAATTGTTTTAGCATATTATAATCTGCAGTTTGAATCTACAAGAAAATTCTACACAAGCCTGCAATCATGGGAGGCCAGTGATGTGCATGGTCCCCTAGATTTGTGATGAAAGTTGTCAATTGCTTGCTAGGGAAGCTAGGTCGATATAGTCGATGCTTCCACCATCTTGGTTCTCTCAATGATTAGATCATTATTTCCAATGTCATAATATATTGTAGTAGAAGATGGATAGAATGGGCGTGGAAGTAGGTTAGGGAGGATATGAGGCTATAAGTTGGTTGGAGACTCTAGATGAGAAATGATATCCTTGTTTAGTTTACCTAAATTTTGGTTACTACTTCTTTCTCCCTACATTGTTATGTATTATTATCACACTGCTTCCTGAAGGCTTGTATCCTCTTGACTCTAACTTCAAGAGGATTTTTTTCTAAAGGAGCGGTGTATGTAAAAAACCCCTACCTAATCCCATTATCTTACATTTTGTTATTAACCTACTTGTTGACTTATTCAGTTTTGTTATTGATTCTTATAACTATTATTAATATATATACGAGGTATGCATATACCAACTACATACCCACACCTCCAATGGATACATTAGTATAATGTGATTAGTATTAAGCTTGATTAATAATTGAGCTTAATTAGTGGCTAATTGATTGATTAAACATTCATCCTTATTAATGATTAATTAGTGATTTTTATAATTAATTCAATATTAAATTAATTAGGATTTTCATGAATCCATTGACTTAATGGACCTGTAAAAGTAGACATTATTTTTTTTATCCTTATGCATCCTAACATGGTTGTCTCCTCGAATTAAATGTTGGTTAAGAGGATAGGGGGAGTGGCTTGAGGAGAGGGATAGTGAGGTTGGTGACATAATGGAAGGTTGGCGACATTAATTCGAGGGGGAGGTATAATTGTGGGAAATACTTTCGGAAGAGGGGGATAAAAAAGATTTCACGAAGAACTTGGGGAGAGGAGGAGGATTTTATTTTAGGGGTTGGAATTTGGTTTTGGCACTTGGCCGTGTAGCTATTTTGTTGGAACTAAGAGGTGGATATTGGTGTTAGCATGGGTACCTTCAGCACACTACGATTGTGGTTTGGACTTGGGCTCAGAGGGTTTGGGAGCCTGTGGAGGTTCCCTAAGCTAGGAAGTTAGATAGACTTTCCTAGTTGGAAGGGTGGAAAATGTAGTCAGGTGTTCCTAGTAGGAGCACCACCACTGAACCACTGTAACCAGGTGTTTTTTTTGTTGTCATTAAATTTTGTAAAACTTATTTTACATGGTTTTACATGCTCTGCGAAAAATATGATTTATTTGTTTGATATGTTGTCAAAATTAAGTGGAAATTTTATTAAGTTGAGGACTTGGAGATGAGTCCTTAAATTTTGTCAGTTAGGTTTATCTTGGATAGTTGGGAGGAATTTTTTTTCCTCCCCACCCAATTCATTTCCCACAAGTGACATGTTGAGTTCATATTTAATATATTGTTGTAATGACTTTAACCTCTTTTTTTTTTTTTTTATTATCAAGAAAGAAAAAACCATCATGCTTTATATTATAAAAAGTTATTTACATCAAGCAAATATATCGTTGTATTCAGATATATCTAACATATAATCTATGACTTGTTTTGCATAGTAAACCAATTGGCACAATATAAGCCCTTGGGACTGCATTACCAAAAACCAAAAAGCAAAAATAAACAGTATGCCAAAATATAACAACATCAAAAGTAATTGCCTTATGATCTGCAGTAAAAAAGAGGAAATGTTAGGAGAATTGGATCTTTCATATCCTTTGGATTGCACCATTGGTGTATGCTTCATGATTGATCTCCCTTGTATTATGTCTATGTCCCTTCTTTGAGATAATGTTAGCAATATAGTTCGATTATTTGTATATATATGTAAATGTCACTGATCTAAAGTGTCCAGTTAGCTTTTTGTTTATGATCATCCAATTCGAAGGCCTAGGGGGATTAAAAGTGCTTCTTTTATTTGCCCAATCAATTACAACTTTGGAATCCCTAAAGACATCTAATGTCTCCAGGTATAACCATTTTGCGCAGAACGGGACCCCCCATAGTGCAACAATCTTAGCACAAGAATTAGTGCCAAAACCATTGTTCCAATATAAATTATAATATTGTCCCAGATCCAAAATAATGTGTGCCCCACTGCCACATTTGTTTGAATTTGTTGCACCATCAAAAAACCCCATAGGATATTTGTTTCGATTTTCCAATTGTTGTATGTCCCTATGCTTTCTCCTATTAACTGCAAGACCATTCTCGTTGCAATATGCACCAATATTTACACCTATCCTACTAGTATCCAATGGGATATTTTCAAATATAAGAGCATTCTTGCTTCTCCAAATTCCCCAAAATATATAAAAAGGAATAGATATGTATTCCTTATACTCCTTCTTCCATTCCGTCAAACAATCCTCCTTAGATGTTGAGTTCCAACTAGTAGTAATATTTATAATTTTTGTAACACCAATCCATATGAAAACACAAAAGGAACTCATGAGGAAATGGTGATATACATCCTCAATATCTTCCTTAGACATGGCACATCTACTTAGTCCTACAATTCCTCTCTTGCATAAATTTTCCAAAGTTTATATTTTGTTTTTCAAGACCAACCACCCAAAACATTTGAGTTTCAATGGAAATATCCACTTCCAACCTTCCTGTACCACCACCCTTCCACATCCTTCAAAAGAGTTTGAGATATGCACAAGTAAATCTCCTTTACAGAGATATGTCTTTGATTAAAACTCGCATCCCATGTCAAGTAATCAACTTGCCTATCAAGGAGATACCAGCCATGTATAAATTTAACACATGTCTATCCCAAATTTCAACTAATTCACCAATCAACCCCAAATCGCCGCATCATGTCTAATTCAAATAGTGATGGATCGAATTAGCATCCCTCAAAATCTGGTATAAAAATAAATACCTTTTTCATGAATACACCTAATGAGATGATAGGGCAAAGAATGGTTTTCCAAGAAACCCCTGATGGGGTCCAATCCTATTTCAAGCAACGAGCCATATCCAAACTCCCACTTTAGGTATTGAATCATCTAATGTTTAACCTTCACAAGGTTGTTTCAAACATATGAGACCCTTCTAGTAACCTAAGACCCTGATTTTATCCATGAGACCACTGATTGTTTTTAAAGTCTTTTTTTGAAACAATCCTTTGCCATATACCCGCTCCAAATAAATCCCTCCATAAACATTTTATAGCCAAGGCCTAGCAAAAAAATATCAATGTTCTTTAACCCTGATCCTTCTTCTTCCTTTCTCTTTGATACTTTCTCCACTCTAACCAAATGTATCTTGTGATAATCCACAGCTCCTCACCATATGAATTCTGAGATGATAGAATTAATTTGCTTAATGATGTGTTTAAGGAGTAAATAGATATGCATCCAATATATAGAAAGTTTCTACAAGACCAATTGTGCCAATATTAGTTGGACCCAAGTGTGAGCCATTTCAAAGACCAATTTGCCAATTTTTTCTCAAATTTTTGTAGCAGCAACTACCCGTCTCTAGTGGCATAATTATTTGGTTTTAAGTAAGAACCAATATATTTAAAACCATTGTTCATCTCAACCTCATCCACAACAAACAAATTAGAAATCTCCATTACTAAGCCATTGCCTATGGCCGCTTCAATAAGTTGGGATTTAGAGCTACTCATGAGAAGGCCAATAGCATCACCAAAGATAGATATAATCTTGTGTAATATTTCCATTCCAATGTAGATACATTACTAATATTAACACATCACCTACAAACATAAGATGTGTGACAGAAATATGTTTGGTAATCTTAATGCCCGCAAAGAACCAATTGTTCTTTACCTCATATAACATACGACTTAGTCCTTTTATGACAATAAAAAATAATAGAGGGGATAATGCGCACCCTTGTCTCAGTCCACATGATGCCTTCAAAAAAAATTAGTGGCACTCCATTTAAAAAAACAAGGTAATTTACTGATGTAATGCAAGCCATTATCCAATCTACAACCCCAACATATAGCCCTATTTTATGCAAAGCCATCCACAAATAACACTAGCATACATAATCATATGCTTTAATCAAGTCCAATTCAATAATAGAGCCTATTTTTTTTACCTTAATGGAATGTAACCATTCTGGTGTTATGGAAACCACATCATGTATCTGTTAGTGCTTTAAAAACCCAAATTGCTCAAGTGTCATTTGCTTAGACAATGTATCTTTTAATATGAAAGAAATTATATTCGAAAATAGATTATAAGTAATATTACACAACGAGATTGGTCGATCATCTTTAAAAGAGGTGGCCTTGGATGCTTTTGGCATCAAAGCAATAAAAGTAGAGTTTAAAGCATTAGAAATATTGCAAGAGGTCCTTGACGCTTCGACAATGAGGAGTAGATCTTGTCCCATGATATCCAAAGAGTGTAGAAATAATCTACCATCCACCCGTCTGGACCTGGACTCTTGTTCCTAGCAAAGGACTTCAGGACTGATTCAACTTATTCAATAGTGATCGACCTCCCAATAACAACATCATCTTCCATAGAAAACATTTCAGCATAGTTGTTTATGACCTCTAATTGCTTATCGATGTCCACCCCATCCCTGGAAGTATAAAACTTTCCAAAATATATGATAGCCACCTTATGTAAATCCTTTTGCTTATAAATGTGTTTGGCCTCTTCATCTTCCAAGTCCCATATAATATTTTCCTTCCTTCTTTGTGAAGCCTATTTATGGAAGAATTTTATATTGTTATCTCCCCAAACTATCCAAATGGCTCGACTCTTGAGCCTCCATTCCTCTTATTTTTGAGCTAGAATCAATCTCTTCCTGAATTCTAGGTCTAATGCCTTTTGTTTATGTTCTTCAGATAAATAAATAGGATCCGAGGGGAAATATAGCAGATCAAGTTCATGGTAGATCTCAACAAGTTCCTACTTATTCCTATTATTTTTTTCTTTTTCCCAATTTCTGACTTCATTCTTAAGGGATTTTAGTTCCTGACAAACCACATCCATCTAGGATATCGATTTTTGAGTTTCCTTATTTGCACATCTACCATGAAAGAGTTTTTCAAAT
Organism: Pinus taeda; assembly: GCA_000404065.3. Taxonomy (NCBI): domain Eukaryota; kingdom Viridiplantae; phylum Streptophyta; class Pinopsida; order Pinales; family Pinaceae; genus Pinus; species Pinus taeda. Next base: position 146,649 of record APFE030424880.1, read on the forward strand.
TCACATACTTTTAACCATGTATGCTTAAACTTAAAGGGAATACCCTTCCAAGTACAATCACCACGCCGTTGAAGAAATATAAGAGAGTGATCTGAAAACCTTGTTGAATTTATCCATGTGTGAGTAGTTCCCAACTATTCCAACAAGTTTTCATGGACTAAAAACCTGTCCAATCTCTTAGAAAATCCAATTAGTCCAGTGGGACCATTCCTCCAAGTGGGAAGAAGAGGACTCAAAGGAATGCCCACCAGAATATTTTGAGCAAATAATTCCTTTAAAAAGTCATTGAATGGATCCAATTTACTATTCAAGCACAAAAACTCCCCCAAAGAGACTGTAAGATTTAGATCTCCCGCCACAATGAGAGACCCAATCTTCAACAACCCACTAGACTCTAGCTTATTCCAGAATTCCAATTGTGATCCATAGTGTTATCATAAAATCAGTACTAATGGCTGCTAATCAGTTAGACTCTATGTAACTACTTCAGACCAGACTCTTGGCTAAGGATTAGCCTCCCTAACCTGAGAGGGCTCTCTCAAAGATTAATGATATTGATTAATGATAATATAGATGGCTAACTCTATCTTGGTTTTGTGTGTTTGTAGGTTGAAAAGATGAGGGCTTGCTACCATTGGGCTATGGAGTCAGTGAGAAAGATAAGGATAACAAATAACTCTTCTTATAAAACTGAGGCTTGTATATACTTCAATGAAAGAGTGACACATTAAGGAAAGTCTCAATAACTTGAAGTTCATAGGAGTCAGAGCATGTGGGCATGAATTCTGAGTAATGATACATCAAGGTATTCAAAGGAAAGAATTTGAAGGGATTGATCAGAGTTTAATACCTAAAGGAAGTCAGAGCATGAGTAACCATGAATTCTGAGTAATAAGTATTAAAACATTGAAGAAAAACATCCAAAGATAGGACCAAGAACTCAATTCACCATAGTTTAACACTTAAAGGAAGTCAGAGCATGTTCCTCCATGAATTTTGAGTAATAAGCATTAAGAATATGGTAGTAAAGCATATCAAAGATAAAATATGAAGCTCACTGAAGTACACTAAGAATCTCAGCTTCAGAAAAGTCCAATTGCTTCTATATATATCAGTCCCTGCATAGCATTTACAAAAGTAGTCTTCTTCTATAACATTTTCCAACCCTTTTTACATATATAATTCAGCTATATATAGCAACATAACTCTAACTACTTGGAGCTTCCTCCTCCGGCATGAGGGGAAGTCGAATTCCTCCTTATTTGACACCTATTGACACTTAAACTAACTATTTAATACAAAAAACAGTTAGCTAGGAGTCCTAGAGACCTAAACCAATTAGGAGTGTAACTCCTCATTATGATCAAAACAACCTTATCTAAACATTTAAGACATTATTTGACACCTAAAACTCCATGATTTCGAACTTGATGAAGCCTCCCACGTGGTCACCCAACTGCTGATGACAAACTCTAGAAATTAGGGAACATGTTTCCCTGTTTTTTAGGTTTATATCCTTGAAAATTGCAGAGCCGGTATATCTTCATCCATGACATATTTTATGAAACTGAAGGAGGTTTTTGTAGCCCATGTTGTCTAGAACAAAAACCTCTCCTGGTTTTGTAAAAAATTCCTCCAGCTGTTCAGAAACTGTCCTTGAAAAACACGTGGCAAACACGAGATGAAAAACTGCACCTACAGCAGTGTCGTAGCGCAACTTTGGTCACCCGTTTCTCCCAGATCAGAATGAATTTGAGGAAACTGAAAGAGGTTTTTGTAGCTTCGTATGTTAGGAATAAAAGACTCTTTCAGTTTTCAAAATTAAGTTTTCAGCTGCTCAGAAACCCTTCTGGAAATTTACTAGTAAATGCAGAAAACAGAGTTTTTTCTGCTAAAACAGTCTGCTACAGGGGTTTCGTAGCGCGCTGCGAAAACACTGGATAGTTACAAAAACCACAGTTTAAGGCCAAACTCTGACTATCTTGGGATTTCTTTTCTCAACAGCCACTCATTGAATGGATTAAAGGCTAAAGAGTTAACCTCACTTTGATGAATTACAACTGATTTTTAAGGCTTGTTAGGTGCAAGTGTACGCATGTCCCATATGAGAAAATGGCAATCATTTCCAACAGAGCCAAAAAGGTATTCATCCTTGAAATGCCATGAAACATCTTTAACTGCTCCCTCATGAACCTTTAACTATTTGATTGGCATTAAGCACTTTCTTTCCAAATGCAACGTTTATATCCCACAAGCATATTGTGCATCGTTTGAACCACTTAGTATGTGACCTTCTTTTAGAGGACTTCATGTCAAAGCATATCCTTCATTAGAATGACCTTTCAGTATCAATTCAGGATTGCAAACCCTTTCTTGAGGAGCCTGTGATGGATGCTTGTTGCTATGTGATTTTCCTTAGCTAAGGAAATCCTTTCTGCTGGCTTAGTTGTATCTTCAAATCCTCAATTTGCCTCTTCATAATTCTGATGTTGGGTCTGAGCCTATTATTAATCCATCTGATGTATCTTGCCTTGCTTAACAATGATGAATATTTCTGATCTTTGCTCACCATAGGCTTGTTTGCTCAAACTAAGAATGGTAGCAAATGTCTATTGCATGAACACGACCAAGATTAACATGAATATGTTCAGGATCAATTAACTCTTCTCTTACCCTTTTTCTTTCAAATTTTGTCAGTGATAACAGTGGCTCCACTTGGGATAGTGTGCCCTTGTGGTACACTAAGAACATGCAGATCCAGTGCCTTATCCATTTGTGACAAACAGAAATTTGCTTGACAAGTATGACTGTAGGAGAAAGAAAGCTATACCTACTGAAAAATGCTCAGTTAACCTTGAGCTTATTTGTATTTACTTACCTACCTACCCTAACAATTTCAACTTCTTTCTGCTCAATCAATATGAAATTTCCAATGTAGCCAATCCTCTGTTTTATCTGATATTGGAGGCTCTTGACTGCATTCAACCTCAAAATAACCATGGTAGTGAGATGACCAAATCAACTGATAATATACTTGATCTTCATGATGCAAATGAAAATGAAATACCGGAGTGCAAAGCTTGTCCATATATTCACTTATAGGGTCAAAGAATACATGGTTATGTTGATGATCATCATAACATTCTATATCTTTAGACAACTGTTTCTCAACCACACAAGGTTCTTTGGATATGCTATCGAACTGCTTTTCTGAATGTTGCCTACAAACAATGTAATTTTCCTCTTTCTTATGATCATTAATTGTCGTAAGCTGCTGAGAAGTTTGAGATAAAAAAACAACCTTTTCCTCTGCTTGAGGGTCGTAGAAGCTATCTTCCAGTACTTCTTCTTGCTGTTTGCAATCAATTTCATCTTCATTATGATTCGAAGACTGAGAATACTGTTGCATCTCTTCATTCATATCAAAGGATGAAACATGGTTTTCACAAGTAAACCCCTGCTGCTCTTCATGCTGATTCATATCAAAGGATGAAACATGGTTTTCACAAGTAAACCCTTGCTGCTCTTCATGCTGCGTTTCATGAGATGTTATACTTTCTCCTTGGTGCTGGAATGCATTGTTATGAAGAGCCTCTAAAATTTCTTCATCCATAAATTCATCATCATCATAACAATCTTCTAAGTACTGAATAAAACTCGTAGAATGTTTACAACAATCTTTGACCAGCAATAAGGAGGGATGACACTCTTTATACATGTCATAGAACACATCATGGAAATCAGCAAGAGAATATAATGAACCATTTTCCAAACTTTTATACCAAGACCATGCTTTTCCTTCTAAAGTGGCCATAAACATCCTCATGAGA